>JAECUM010036299.1:0-38541 GCA_016617855.1 Megalonaias nervosa
TTGTAGACCGCTCTGGTGGCCTAGTGGTTAGAGCGTCCGCCTTGGATGTGGGAGGTCGTGGGTTCGATCCCCTGCTAGTCACACCAAAGACTTACAAAAATGGTACTAACAGCTGCCTCACTTGGCGCTCAGCATTAAGAGGTTAGTGTTAGGACTGGTCGGCCTGGTATCAGGATAATGTGACTGGGTGGGACATCATGCTACATGTCTGCGGCATGATGCCCCAATGCTAGACATCGCTATAAACTGCCACACTCCAGACATCGTAGCAATATGACTAAAACATTTGTAAAGCTACGTTAAACATCCAAATCACACACACACACACACACAAACACACACACACACACACACACACACACACCTTGTGAACTTTTACTGGCGATATAACGTAGCAAAGATAGTGAAGACACAAGGTAAAACAGCAAACTTTTAAAGTTTTGTTTTAAATCTGCTGTACGATTTCATTTTGAAAAAAAAAAAAGTACATTGACAGGCTTGGATGTTGACAAAAGAAAGCCCTTTGTGTGTAGAAAATCGGATAAATCCGACCAAACTACAAATTTTAGCATTGCAGTTAATTATAATTGCATGTGCTGTAACCAGTGTGTAACGCGAACTTTTGTTAGTACGAATACCCTATTTTGGCTGTGAAATAGTCCATGGTTATTTTGCCTTGAACTTCGCATGGCTATTTTGATATGAAAATTCAAAACAGATAGGAATATATTTTACGTATGAGCGATTTTCTGTGGCCAGAGCAAATGCTCATTATGGCAGAAGATTTCTAAATCTTTCCTCCATGTAATAAATATAAAATAATCATGATAATTACTTACACTGGATATCGATTTTTATTCCTAGGTGCCTATCGTCATTATCACGATCAAGCGAAGACATAATATATTCATGCTGTTCTTCTTCGTATAGTTTTGTCACTGCAAATTTTGGATAATAGGCATGTGTGACTGAATAGTGGTAAACATGCTAAGGACACACAACTAATGACGGTTTATTATTTTCTTTACAAGAAGTTAAAATCAGTATGAACTCAAAACAAGCTCAGATACTGAGCAATGAATTCGTTACTTGGGATTGTCATTAAAATGCATGATCTTGTATGCAAAGGAATTTTTTTTAGTTCGTGAAGCAAAAAGTTAATGTTTACCTGACGTGAAAATATTTATCACAATGATAGTAATACAGACCAAACTGTATCATGTAGCACAAAGTGTGTTTGTCCAAGGTCAGTTATATGAACTCCTTCCGTAATTTTTTTCAAATAATACTATGAAGTAGAGTTGGGTACCAGGAAAAATTTCTGAACATACCGGTATACGTACCAAGGTATACTGCAGTTATACTAAAATCCAACAATTTAAAGTTCTGAGGCAGGGGCCTGGAACTTTGTTTTAAAAAAAAAAATTACTTTAATATTTAAAATTAACGCCATATTATATCAATTATATTACTTAAAACAAAAAAAACCACAACTACCATCAGATTAAAGAAAATAAAATATCTCAGCTGAAAAGAAACTCACAGACGCCCCATACCGCTATGAATTTTATGGTCAGTACCTTATCATAACTGCATTTGTTGTGTGTATGTTTTGCATACGTGACATGTGTCAAACAGTGATTATAGGATCATAAATATAATTATATTTAAGGAATTCAAATTAATTTTTGACGAATACAACTTTTTGCAAAACAAATAAAAATATTCAATTATTTTATTACGAAAAATGATATGCCGTTAATATCATTCAAATCATAATAAGATAATCTGAGAATATGCGTAAAAGATAACCGGAAAGTTGCTGACATTATCGAGCGGGATACTGTAATAAATCTGTTCCTCATGAGCGGCCTGTCCATACAGGCGAACTAGGTGGTTGCCTAGGGCGCCAAGTTAAGAGGAGGGGGACGATTGCAATGTTTGCATACAGCGAAAGTTACTGCCAAATATTCAAGGGCCGCCCCTGCTGCTACTTGACATTGTTAATAGCTATACTAGTCCTAATCATCGTCAATCATTGTTTCCTCTTTTCAGACATAATGTTACAAACACAGGAAAAAGTAAAAAAAAAGAAAGCAAATGCTATTCCACTTAAAGAGCACAGCATTATCCTTAATTAAAGTCGCCTTTACCCTGTAGAAATGATTAATTTTCACACAAAAAAAACCCAAAACAAAACATAGAATGGCGTCATAAGAAATTGAAAATTATTACAAGTTACGCATAGTATATTAATTGTTCGATATATATTGGTGAGTCTAACAATCAATACTTCATCATACAGATTAGTGTGTCTAACACCCAACAATATATGACACATACAAAATATTATCGAATATATATATATATATATATATATATATATATATATATATATATATATATATATATATATATATAGTATATATATATATATATATATATATATATATATATATATTGTTTGCTTGGTTATTTACCATGTGCTTCCATTTTGATTAGTAATAAGTTTTGGAATTCTCTCTTATTTACTTTTTTTCCCATGATTAACAATTTTCAGCCGAGTACATACTTCATTGAGACTGGTTCTTTGTTTATGTTATTTATCTACTTTCTCTGCTATTTTTATATTTAAATCTTCAAGCTATTAATTAGTTTCCGAAATGAATACCAACAAATAAAGCTATTCTGTTATATGCCTCCGCGTTTTCTCTGAATCGGATATTTAATGCAGTCAAACGATATTATTTCGCATGAGGTCTAAAGGCAAAAGTAGCTAATAACAGTATATCTTTACAACACTCTTAGTCACTTTATCCAGTTCAAATGCAGTTATCCGAATCCTATTCACAGCAAATTTTCCCTTTCTGGAAAACAATAATGAGGCATTGCACGTACATGTTTAATTTCTACAACCAACAGTGACAATGCATTTCACAATGTAAATGTTTCTAGGTTATTCTTTAACACCCAACATTTAAAAATGTATTTACCAAATGTAAATTGTCTTATCTTGTTGTTTAATACCCAACATTTAAAAATGAATTTACCGATATAAATTGAACCATATATTTCAGTTAAAGACGTTCTCCTACTTTTGTTTTACAGCTCGAGCTGTTTTAGGGTCTTTTTTTGTCTAAAGTGTGAAATATTTTTATTGCAAATAATATCTCAAATTAGTTTATCAAAAGAGTAATTTTTTATTAGCATCTTCTTTTTTTCTCTTTTACTAGTCAATGTCTTAGCATGCACTATTATTATTATTATTATTATTATTATTATTATTATTATTATTATTATTATTATTATTTGCTATTGCTGATCGCTCCGGTGGCCTAGTGGTTAGATCATCCGCCTCGGATGCGAGAGGTCGCGGGTTCGAACCCCGGCCGAATCAGACCAAAGACTTATAAAAATGGTACTAACAGCAGCTCAGCGGTTAGTCATAGGACTGATCGGACCTGAGGTGATACTGTGACTGAGTGGGAAATCGTGCTACATGTATGCGGCATGATGCCCCGGTGATCGACATCATTGTAAATTGCCACACTGCAGACATCGTAGCCATATGACTGAACATTATTAAAACTACGTTGAAAATCCAAAAACACACGCACATTGCTGTTGCTACTTTAATTTTCTAGTTTATGTTATTCAGTCTGGCCTTACGCGTCGTGAAATACAATACAGTTAAGAAATAAAGTGTGTGTGTGTGTGTGTGTGTGTGTGTGTGTGTGTGTAATTAGATGGTCGATAGAAAGACAGCTATGTTACAATATCGGAGTAATTCCATTCTAAACTGTAAGTTGCAGAAGATTATTTCTAAAATTTGTGTGCCAGATTTGGAAAGAACATAAATCACTAACTTTAATAAAATGTATTATTTCCAGGCTTCTCTGTTCGATAATATACAGCACAACATACCTATAAAAGATTAGGTAAATGTGCTTCTGTATTAAAACCTGACTGTTGTGCAAAACAATAAATCATTTAAAATTTATTAATAGAAAGATTGTTAATAGTACCTAATACAACAGAACAAGAATCAAATGATCATTGTCTTAGCCCAGGTGGTTAGAGTACAATCTGATCGTAAATCGGTACAATCGAGAGTCAAATGTTTCTAACTCTAACCAGCACTACAATACCGGCACGTGTACTACAATACAGGCAGCGGTACTACAATACCATTTCATTCATGCACGTCGTTGATAGTAAAAAACTGTCACCATGGTCATGGTTACACAACTTTCATATAATACTCAGACGTAGGTCTTAAATTATATAATATTAAAATAGTACTCAGATTTAGGTATTAGCCGTAAACGGAGATCATACGAAGCTGTGATTGAATTTAACTTCATGCCAGTTTATCTTTTCGGAGCAAATTAGGAATTTAAATATAAAATTGGGTCCAGATTATATCAGATATAAATCAAATGAAAACTACATAAGTGTACTATACATCAGATAAAATGTTTGTCGTCGGGAAAATGTCGTCCGCTTCAGCATTAAATGCCAATTTTGGAACTCTTTACAAGCCTGAGCGGTATTTGAAAATTTCTGAATTTTGAGTGAACTGTACAAAAAAAAAAGTTATTTATGAGTGAATAATACCATAGTAATAATCTCAAAGTACTACCTATCCAACTATACATAGCTTCTCATTCTGTTTAAAAAATATTAAATTTCGTTTTGTATTCACATTCTAATATGTTGTTCATACACTGGAAAACTGCATTTCCAACCGCACGCCAACCGAATCTTTGGTTATCAGATTCAGCAAAAATTCTCTCGGATTTAAATAAGATCAGCATGGAGGATGTCGCAAAGATTGGATGATGTACTTATTTCCTTAGACTGTCGCAGATGGATAGTGTTCCAACTATTGGCAACACCGTGGAGGCATAAAAATGTCAGTGACGTTAGAAAAGTTAGGCATGAGTACCTTGGCGAACAGGACTTTTGCATCGAACAAAATGCGTATAAAACTTGTTTGACAAACCAGTCACTTCGAACAATTAATGGTCTCTTATCGTTTATCTTGGCTCGGATTAAACAAATGTAAATCTATGTTTAAGTACATGTGCCAGTCTTATTGAAACGTATCTGGTCACTTTTCACATTCTGAAGAATAGCTGTTAAGAGATTTAAACCCCAGTCTATATTTGATCACCCGTTATCAATCGGGGAACCCATCTTGCACATACCATTCTGAGCTTTAAATTATTCAATATATTACAAATTTACAGTTCACCAATCACAGACAACGTTCTTCAATGACGTGGGTCACAGTCCAAGGTTGACGACCATTTTTAACACGATGAAAGCACGTCAAAATTGTAGGATACTAGAGAGTATGACATCTGCAAGCTTTATCCAAGTCGGTCTTGATATCTCTCTGAGAGCACCTTAAAAGTCAAACTTTTATACAGTAGGTTTTATTTGAACCTTGACAAATTGTCCTCCTACTCTGACATTTTTACGTTGCTGCCATTTACTTATGTCTCGTGCCACGCATATATCTACAGGTGTTCGGCATACCGCACATGCTGAGCTACAAGTTATTATATAACGTCATTTTTTTTTTTTCTATCGATAAGCATTAAATTTACTGACAAGTTCAACGACAGCAAAAGACTATAACAAAATATTCAAAACATTTCAAATATCACTCCTACAAATCTGTCAAATTTTGAACACGTTGTAGCGAATACTTAAAGACCGCGCGCCAATCACCTTGCAATAGTAGAGTTTGTCTGAATAGTTTTCCATTATAATGTATATGTATGTATTTGATATTTGTTTAGTTTCTTAAATTATATATTGCCCTGTGTATGTCTGCCTTTTTGGGGTTGATATTCCTTGAATTTTTTTATGATTTAATCATCCTCTTTCATTAGTTTTTGTTAGATGCCTTTTTGTTCTTGTATATATATTTAACTTAAAATCTGAAATGTACTTTTTTCCTTCTTGTTTATTTGATTTTGTTTCTTCTCAGTGTTAGGTACGCTGTATGCTCATGCATGATTCAGTAACTTGTTAAATTTATAACAAACATACACGCATGATTATTAGACTTGTAATAAAAGTCGTCTTTGTCATCACTTGATTGATGCTGTTGTTTGGTTTAGTACATGGCGGCCAGTATATATGATAGAGAAAGAACTATGTAGGACTCCGTGATGAATCACCGACACACAAGAAGCTCTAGCAAGCTTTCGCACATACCCGCGTTAGTCGGGCAGAGACATGAACTCGTGAGAACAGAAGTGAGATATGTTAGTGATCTGTAAATTTAAGCATTTTGATACAGTCAGACAAATATAATGACCTAGTCAATGATTGTACTTTGATTTACAACTGATTTACCGCTAATAAATATCAATGAGAATATTAATTTCAGCAAGAGCCTCTACCCGAAAAATAAAAAATAAAAAAAACGCAATACAAAATAATACAGTGTTACGTATATATAATTTAATTATTTGTGTGTTAGTTTTAAATTCTCTTTTATTTTATTTTTATTTCATTACATGTTACTGTAATAATGATTTTATTCACTGGATTTGACTTTTTTTTTAAAAAATTCAGTTTTCTGTTTTGACCTGATAAAAACGCATTAGTGTTGCAACATTGTATATTTAGCTGTCCTAGTTCTTGACCTCGGTTCTGAAGTTCGTAAACACTGAGTGAAAATGGTTGGTCATTATCAAGGTCATGTTCGGCTTGCGTGATACCTCTAGTTTGTAAACAACTTTTTTTTTTATTGAATCTTAGAGTAAGATTCGTTTAATAGAATTAAGTTCTTCCAAAGCGTACGTGTCTAAAGGCTGTGTGCTTTTACTGCGTTGTTCCAACTAGGTGACCAAGTGAGCCATCATGTGATATAAAATCGCGGGTTAAAACAGACAATTTGTAGAGATTTAGTCAGTCGTACAAAATACCTTTGGAGTTCAGAGGTATTTTGTATTGTTGCCATTTGAGTTGATTTTGTTTTATTTAAAATAATTTATTCACTCTAGAAAACATACAGGTGCTTTTCTTCATCAAAATTCTTGGACAAAGACATTTATTGGAAATTTATTCTGGAATTCTAAACTGGAATATTATAAATTGTGATTCAACGAGGAACTGTTGACATCAGTACAACGACCTCATCTGACGTCATCGCCTTCCATATTGGAACTTCATCGGGATTCCAACTTCGATTCATTTAGACTTTTTTTAGTGAGAGGACTTATATTTTTAAATTCCAGGATTAATGTCTGGATTATATTCACAAACTGTAAGTCTTTTTTCATATTTTTACCTTGTTTTCTAGGGAAATAAATTATTCTGTTTAAGCATACAAAGCTTGTTGGCTTCACTCTTTTCTTTATTACTTTGTACGAACCTTGTCACGTAACAAAGAAAATTCGGGTCTCGTCCTTGAGATATATGAATTTTGGCTAAAATATTTAAAAAAATTGTTTTTTGAAATTTAATTTCCCCTAGTTTTTAAATCCCAAGTACTATTTCACATTTTGTTTGAAATCTTTAGTGAAAACAACAGGCTTTTTCACAATATCATCAAAAGGAGAGAATTTTCGTTTGAATTTTACTCAGGAGTGTCTGGACATTTTGAAAATGGAAGTCCAGCTAAAAAAGTTGGAATTAGAGATAAGACAGGTTCAGTTTCAGATAGAAAAGATACAAATGGAAAGAGAAAGGGAAGTAAGACTAATGCAGTTTCAGAATGAAAAAGATGAAAGACAAATAAAATTTGAGAAAGAAAAAGCAGATAGGCTAATGCAAATGCAAATGCAAAGAGAGAAGGATGAAAGGGAATTTCAAATTCGACTAAAAGAATTAGAGCTGGCAAAAGGAAAACATTCCACTACTTTTGATGTTTATAGAAATATCAAGTTAGTACCCCCTTTTCTGGAAGAAGTAGACAGTGATTTTCCTTATTTTGAAAAAGTTGCTGAAATTTGAAGTGGCCAAGGGAGTACTGGACTCTATTATTACAATGTGTACTTACTGGTAGAGCTCTAAAAGTCTATGCATCCCTGTCAGTACAGCAAAGTGCTGACTATGATTTGGTTAAGGAATGCATTTTAAAGGGTTATGAGTTAGTCCCTGAGGCTTATCGGCAAAAATTCAGGAACTATAAAAAAGAAGCTGGACAGACCTATGTTGAATTTGCAAGAGAAAAATAGCAGATATTTGATAGATGGTGCTTTGCCAAGAAAGTTGAACAAGATTATGAAAATCTCAAACAACTTGTATTACTTGAAGAGTTTAAGAACTGTGTTCCTAGTGACATTAAGTCTCACCTTGAAGAGCATAAGATCGAAACCTTGAAAAATGCTGCTATTCTTGCTGACGACTATTCCTTAACTCATTAAGTTCCTGTTGTAGGCAAGTCTTCCACTCAGCAGTCTACTGTTGAAAAGGTATTTCAGCCTAATACGACTCCTTCTAAAATTCAGTCTGGCACAACTTCTGAAAATCAAGCTTCTGATAAGTTTCATACAAAATCCTTGTCTCTTCCTACTTGTACCAATTGTAAGAAGAAAGGACACGTTATTTCTGATTGCTTCAAATTGAAATATAAGCATCAGAATCAAGATAGATCTATCCCAAATGATCCTATTTCTAAGAGGTCAAGGTCACGGTCATGTATTGAAAGCAATACATTTGTTGTGTCTAATAAACCCCAGTCTGATTTTATTATGGAGAATTATGAACCATTCATGTCGAAGGGTTCTATATCACTCTTGGGCGATTTGGCCAATCTTATCCCTATTAAAATTTTAAGAGATACAGGAGCTTCTCAGAGTCTTTTATTATCAGGTACTTTGCCTTTTTCTGAGAAGTCTTCTTCTAATGAGAGTGTTCTCATCCAGGGAGAAGAGTGCGCCTTTGTTAATGTTCCTCTCCATTGTAAAAATTTGTCATCAGACTTAGTTTCAGGACTTGTGACAGTCGGAATAGTGTTTCTTTACCCGTTGAGGGCATTCATTTGTTACTAGGTAACGACCTAGCTGGAGACAAGGTTGTGGTTAATCCACTTGTAACTGACAAGCCTTGTTTGGATCAGAAAGTCGATCCTATTGAAAAAGAATTCACTGATTTATGCACAGCTTGTGCAGTTACTAGAGCTATGGCAAAGAAAGCTCTCGGGAACGATTTTGATAAGGAAAGTATTCCTTTAGCTGACACATGTATTGGTCAGGCTTTTGATGAGGTCACTTTCACTCCTTTAATTTTAGCATTACAGCATATTGAAGTTTACATTAGTTCAGCCCCTTACTTTCATCGACAAGTTGAAAAATAAAAATTATAAACTCGGACTTCGGAAAGTGTACATGTGTTAGTTATTTCAATATCACACGTCCTCTTTGGAGAACACAAACTTCAACAGTTATTTTCATCTTCCTTTTCCTCCTCCTCCTCCTTCTCATCATCATCTTCAATTTCGTAACCCAATAGGTCGTTGGGGCACCACAGATGACTTCCCAAGCAACTCTCTCCATCTTTCCCTGTTTTCCACTGCACTTTGTGAATCTCCAAACCCCATGCCTGTCCACTCCTTAATGCTCTCTTCCAACCTCTTTTTCTGTCTGCCTCTTCTTCTGCACCCTGTCGCTGTTCCTTGCACGATTGTTTTTACCAGCCCAGATGATCGTGAAATATAACCGTGCTAATTCAGTTTGCGTTTCTTTCCCCAGAGGTCAGGAGATCTTCGTAGGGTCGTATGGCTCTCTGGGTCCTATTGTGGACCTCTTTGTTGGTTAGCATCTCATTTTCAAGATATGAATATTTCTTCATAGATCTTACGTGAGCGTCCATGTTTCACAAGCATACAGAGAAATGGAGATGACAATAGAGCGTATCGGCTTTATTTTGGAACCAAGAGCATGGCTGGCCTCCTTCCATACTGCTCTCAACCTTGTTATGCTGTTGTCTGAGCAATGCTGGAAAGTAGTTCTAGTTTGGAGTCTTCATCTGTGATAATTAATTCCAGGTACTTGAAGCTTTTGACTGTTTTCAGCTTCTGTCCTCTGATCTTTACCTGCCCTGATGCCATTGGTGTTCTTTATCATCAGTTTGATCTTTTCGGCGGTAGTCTCTATACCGTATGCAGTGGAGGTTGTGTTGAGTCAGTCAGTCAGTTCTTGTTTATCTCCAGCCAAGCCATCAACATCAATTACGAAGCCGAGGCTGGTTATTGTTATTCCTCCGATGGTGACAGTGCTCTCATGGTCTTCCAAGGCGTCTTCCACGATCTTTTCCAGGAAAATGTTGAAGACTGTGGGTGAAAACATCTAACTCCGTCTGACTCCAACTGTTATTTGAATCCAGTATCCTCTATTGTTATTGATGAGGATATCACTGGAAGTTTTGTTAAAGATATGTTCAACAACAAACACCAGTTCTGAGCTGATGTTTTACTTCCTCATAGTTGGCCATAATTCCGCATGCCATATCCTGTCAAAGGCCTTGCTGAAGTCTAATAATTCATGGCATAGATTTTGTTGAAGCTCAATATTTATCGCACAGATGAGTTACAGGTACTTGTACATATAATGCGTTTTATCAGAAGATGGTTCAGGCAACCCTTATTAATCTTAATTGTAACCTTTTTCTTCCTATCTGCAAATTGTACATGAAAATTCTTGAGTACTTGTGATGATCTTACACGTCGTGGATTATAGAATTTGACACACATTCATCAATTGCCGTAAATACTAGAAAACTCAATCTGTTACATTGGTTTAGTTACTTGTGTCACAGAGAGCGAACAGATAGGAACAATGCTGGTTAGTTAATGGACAGATAAAATCAGGCTAGGTCCAATAAAACACGATGTGTCATACATTCATTATAAACAACACTTGGTACGGTAATAAGAGAAAATAATCATCGGTTGGATATTTTAAGTTATCAGTAGTGCATGGGACGACTGTTTAACAGCGCTAAAACTCTGAGAACCTGTTAACATTGGAGCACTATATATTTTATCTGAAAACTCTTCAATTAACGCATAAATGAAACAAATTAACATAAATCGACAGTTCAGTCAAATATGGCGGCTCAAATATCCCGCAATGCATCACTTCCCGTGACGTAGGATAGTGGCCATGATGTTGGATATTGAATGCAAAGAAAATAAATACTTTTCACAAAACATACCAGGTCAGCCAACCTGGGTTGGTATGGACATGTATCGATGCCAAAACTGTACTAACTGACCTGCCGCGGTTGTTACTCTACAAATAGGGGCCCCGAGTGGCCGAGTGGTCTAAAACGCTCACCGTTACGGATCATTTCCATCTCACCTCTGTCTGCGTGTGTTCGAGTCTCAGGTTCGGCCAATGTGGGTATGTGAGAAAGTTTGCCAGTAGCTTCTCGTGGGTCGGTGGTTCTTTCCGGGGTTTTCCCGGGTTCTTCCTCCACCATTGATACTGGCCGCCATGTATAGCCTATCTTGTGCTGAAAAATGGCGTTAAACCCTACAACAACAACGACAACAACAACTCTACAAATAACAGTCTCTAATGAACTGAGCGAAATGGAAAAACGTATCGCAAAAGCGGTAGAGAACAAAGTGGGTATATATGACTTACTCTTTCCAGTGGTGAACAGAATCATTCGAGATGAACGACATAAATAAAATATCATGACTGTACATACAATGGTGTCAGAGGTAATTGCGATCGCTTTATGCTATAACTGGAGAAAAAAATACACAATAGTGTCCAAGGAACTGGACAAAGTGCAAAATCTAAGCACAGTCAGTCTGATTATGAAACGTATGGACACAGTGAGTACATTAGTACCTTCAATATAGGTACACTCATCATCCTTTATGAGTGTACCTACCACGGTGTCAAAGAAAATGAGGTAAATGCAAAAACATAACGTTGACACCGTCGTTCGAAAATTATCTCTCTGTCTCAGTAATGCTTTGCAACGAGGGGAAAATGTAACAAGGGTAATACGATTTTACATATCTGAATATGAGTTAAAGCGAAGAAGGAAGGATTTCTAAATACTACATGAAAAAGAACTAGATGCGTATAGACATTGGTACATTTACTATCATGGTACATTCTGAAGTATCAAAATTAAAATGTATATAACATCTCTCTCTCTCTCTCTCTCTCTCTCTCTCTCTCTCTCTCTCTGTGTGTGCATACCTCTTTAACACAATGTCGCATGCGTATAAACCATACTATGTCTACGTGTTCACTAATTACACAAAATAATATACATCTTTCATTCTAAAATTAAACTGATAGGTCCATCTTAAAGAGTAGAATTATGAAAAAAAAAAATAATTACGTAGGAATTGTGCTGTATATATATATATATATATATATATATATATATATATATATATATGTGTGTGTGTGTGTGTGTGTGTGTGTGTGTGTGTGTGTGATCATTTTTTACGTGATCAGTGACTTTAAAGCACCAAAACTTGTATTCTTTGGTTAATGGAAATATGTATACACTGTCTATAAAACGGTCCTAACAGCGAAACAAAACCTCAGCACATTCAGAAAAAAAGGAAAAGGAAAAAGGTTTTAATAATTCATCGCCTAGTTATATTGCTATATGTGAAAATGTACGCTGGATAAAAAATATTGATGCATTCGTCTCATGGGATTATCTGTTTAAAGCACCATTATCTAGGCAAAATTGTCTTTACTATGTCCAAGCTGGTGAAAGGACTATTAGGAGTATTTTGTCTTGAAAAAAATGTACAGCAGTGGTCTAAGGAACAGAGATAACAACTTAACAGTATTGTTAACAAATTTTCCTTGTTACAAGTCAATGATCTTCATTTACGTGATAATCTGATTTACGGACTAGATAGCCCAATTTGTTCAGCTAGTTTCAGATTATTTCAGGATTTAAAAAATGTTATTTTTGTAAAGGCGTACCAGGAAGAGCGCGATAAACTGGAGAATTTTCGAAGACGAGTCTAATCTCGCTCAACAATCATCTAAACAGAAGTTTTCTTTTATAAGGGTCGACTAGTTGTTATGAGTGTTGTCTCTACATTGATAACCGAAAGAAGTCAATTAAGTAACATTTTGTTGCGATATACAATCGCAAGTAAAAACAAGCTGTGTAAATGTCGATAATTTATGTATCTGAATGTTACTGTTGTAATATGATAATACTCTTTTCCTTGCATTTTAAACGATTTACTCTTATGACTGCCATCGATGTTCTTCTTACCATCTTTCTTCCCTTCATTTTTTCTTTTTAATAATAATAATAATAATAATAATAATAATAATAATAATAACAACAACAACAACAATTATTATTATTATTATTATTATTATTATTATTATTATTATTATTATTATTATAATATCAGTAGGAGAGAATATAAAAAATACGAGGTATATGAGAGCTTGCTTTCATAACTAAATATATTGAACTTATATGAAAAACAAGTAATTATCAGCTATGGCAAGGTCATTTATTTACACGTTTTGGAAGTGAGTTTTGAGTGTAATACGACACTAATCTGGTTCTACTTTATTTTGCCTGATTTGTCTTCAGGATTGTCAAAATGTTGCTTTTTTCTTTCTTTCTTCCTTCCTTTCTTCTTTCTTTTCAAATAATGATAATAATAACAATAACAAGAAGAAGAAGAGCTTAGACGAGAATATAAAATATAATGGCTTTAACAACTTTTCCTTACATCAGAAAATGCATTGACTTTGTAATATCGAAGACGCAGGAAAATATAAGCTGCGTCATTACTAATAATTTATTTCTTCGGGGAGATGTGCTGGTATGACTAAGAAATAATTGCTTTAAAAAAGGATTTTATCACAAAGAATTCTTACCTTTTTGTAGACCGCTCCAGTCGTCTAGTGGTTAGAGCGTCAGCCTCGGATGCGGGAGGTCGTGGGTTCGATCCCCTGCCGAATCATACCAAAGACTTATAAAAATGGTACTAACAGCTGCCTCGCGTGGCTCTCAGCATTAAGAGGTTAGTGTTAGGACTGGTCGGCCTGGTGTCAGGATAATGTGACTTGGTGGGACATCATGCTACATGTCTGCGGCATGATGCCCCAGTGCTGGACACCAGTATAACTCCATCCTTTCATCCATTTATATATGTGGCTTTATTATTGATCACTATGCTGCTTGATTATTTTCAGTGTTATTTATGAAACTCAGGTACATGACCGCGAAGGAATCCATTCAAATTATTCTATGTGACAATTATTCGTGAGATCATCAGTTATCACACACAATCTGAAAATGCTTATATTTGGCAAAGTGTTCCTCCTAGCTCGTTACTATTTTGCTGATTAAAACTAACAATTCAACTGCCTTATATTGCAAGGTATTCTTCTGTTCTTATCCGACAGAATGGTATTGATTTTAATCATTGTAACCCTTCTAGGTTTTGCCTAGATGCACATCTTATTGATATATGGTATCCGTTATTAATACCACCTACGTGTATTGTGGTTCCAATATTCATTCTCATTTATAACGTTGAAAAAGTAGAGTGATGTTGTTTTACATTGGTTCAATGGTCTTTCAAAGATCTACTTTACAAGTATTTGTAATATTCACCAAGATGGATAACACTTGGTGAAAATAAGCTCGAACCCTGTCCGACAATTTTGCTCAGCACATTTTTCCTTTACGATTCGATGTGTTATGTTTCTATGTTTTGCGTTACTGAGTGAAGACCTACACATATAGTATATCTGCTTGACGAGTTCCACAGTCGAATACTACCATTGCCAATGTAAACATTATATGTGAAAAAAGGAGTAAATTTTCCTCATATATTTTGACTACGTCTGCGAACGTTTGTTTCTGAGACTAAATGACGAGGGAGACGTTTCAGATTAATAAGTAATGTGCAAACATATCTTGAGTTGCGGCAATATTGACTTTTTGGCTTTTCCCGAAGTGTTACGTGTCTAGGCTCTTACAAAAAGTAACAAGAAAAGAGTGAAGACAACAAGCTTTGTAAAATTTAACAAATAATTTATTTCCCTAGAAAACCAAGGTAAAAATGAGAAAAAGAACTTACGGTTTTACGAATCAAATCCAAAATTAATCCAAGAATTAAAAAATAGAAGTCCTATTATTTAAAAGTCCTAAATGAATCTGAGTTCGAGTCCCGATGAAATTCAAAATGGAGGCGATTACTTCTGTTGCAACCTTCAGAGGGTTGTTGTGTCAACAGTTCCTTGTTGAATCACAGAAAATAATATTCAACTTTGGAATTCCGAATAATTTTCGATAAATGTCTTTTTCCAAGAAGTCTGTATGAGCACTTATATATATAATTTCCACGGAAAAGAATCACTAATTCCATAAAATAGAATTTCACCTCAAACTGGTCACCAGAAAACACCTTTAAGTGTCAAAGGTTTAAAGCCCAGCTGGCTAATTATTATAAAGAAAACAGTTATACACTAAGACGCAAAACAGATTTCCGTATGAGGGTCAGAGTGGTCATCCTTCCAGAAGGAATACAAAAATTTTACATGATAATTATCACGTACTCCAGGTATGGCCTTGATTCCACTGAATGAATCTTACTCTTACAAAGAATATAAAAAAAAATTTAAAAAACCAACTCGTTTACTAGAAATCTTACTAGTTCTGAATCAAGGTCAGCAACTACATACAGTATTTCCAGTACTGGTTGTTTATCAGTAAAATAAAAAAAATCAGGTCAAACAGAACTGAATTAATTCTCTGGACAATTTCAAATCCAGTAAAATAAAGTTACATTACAATAACATGTAACGGAAATAAAAACAATTTAAAACTAACAAACAAATAATTAAATTACATATACATAATACGGAGCATATAATATTGTTCAGCAGGTCAATACGAGGCAAAGTCGATGAAATTGTAAAAGACAGGTTTTTGTTGAACGCTTTGAGTAAATAAAAACTGTTTAAGCAAAATATTTAAAACCAAGTCACCCTTCTAACCGCACAGTAACATATTAAATCACATCAGCAACATTCCTAGCCTTACACTCCTTGTATTCTTTCAGATATGACAAGTAATATATGCCACACTAAAGAACTATAATATGATTTTACGCCCACGATGACATTCTTTATACTATTATAAACAGCTTAACCAAGAAACTGTGCTCATCACCAACCCATCCTTGAAAATAAGTGATGCATTCAGAATATCTTTTCTTAGTTTTACCAAAAGAGAGTTCTCTTTAAAAAAAAAACAACAGAAAAACAAAAAAGAAAATCACAGAGCAGAGATGTTTTTGGATTGTATAAGCCTGTATGCAGACTCTGGAGAGTGGGTGAGCAGTGAAAACCTGAAGTTGGACCTGAATTTGGAAATAGCTATGTCAATGCACATTATATGAGGCAGTCACTGAGTCTGACACCTGGATCATTGACGATGACAAAGGCTTTGCCTGACGAAAGAACTCAAAACCTATAATGACCGTAATACCCATCAACATGTTTTGATGACTTTCATTTTTCCTTTACCTTTTAATCCTTGTGATTGGGTCATAGAATATAATGAGAAAATTAAAATCCTTTCCATATTACCCTACTCTCAAAGACTTTTGATACTGAGAACATGATCCGGGTACTGTTTATTTC
This sequence comes from Megalonaias nervosa, assembly GCA_016617855.1. NCBI lineage: Eukaryota > Metazoa > Mollusca > Bivalvia > Unionida > Unionidae > Megalonaias > Megalonaias nervosa. The sequence goes on from JAECUM010036299.1 coordinate 16,641, forward strand.
ATCATTTCATTGGTAAATATTTTCAATTCCTTGGATATACGAAGATAAACTTGTATGGTTCATAAACGTTCAAGTCAAAGGATGTATTTTAGTCTTTTAGAAAATGACACAATGAAATAGATATGCTATCACAGGGAATATTGTTCCTTTGAAAATGTTCTATATTTATGTCATATGTACCAAAGTCCATTCCTAGACGTGCTTTTGGATATTTTTGACATTTCTTAAAGGTGTTTTTACTTACATGCCAAGAAAACAACATGGCAAAATTAAACCAAGCGAGCTAAAATACTAATTGAAAATATATGATATACCCCGTGATAACACTTACTCATATGATCTACTCCGTGATAACACTTACTCATATGATCTACTCCGTGATAACACTTACTCATATGATCTACCCCGTGATAACACTTACTCATATGATCTACCCCGTGATAACACTTACTCATATGATATAACACTAACATCACTACAGAGATAACGATGTAGTTATGAAATCTACCACTACCACGTTTATAGACGTTAACATTCTCTGTTATGTTCTTGACTTACTTGTCATGTGTTTGCCATTAAGTTTTGTTCAAGTTGTTTTAACAAGGCAATTACTTGCATGTAATGTTTGTATTAAGATTAGAGAATTTATTGGTAGAAATTAAAGTTAGGTTTAATGACAATTATATTCTAGAGACAACATAAAAGGCCAAATTTACATCCAAACTTATCAGTAAACAACCATGTTCTCGCGCTTTGTAAAATTCATAGTTCAGTTTCTTCTGGTCTGGAAGCATATTGTAGTCACTTATTCAATGGTCTGATGTTCTTCCAATACAGTGGGAACCATTACGATTACGTAAGCAGTGACGGGAATGAGTAAGTTATCATATGTGTTGTTTTATATTGCACTAATTAAAACGCATTGGATATCTTAGTACAACGTAAATTAAGCGACCCAATGTACCAATCTAAGGGATAATTTAATTTGTATTCAAAGGACCTAGACAGATTATTGGTTTATTTTATAAAGAACTTAGTGAAACTTTTCCGACCCAAAATTTTAAAAATTCCGATAATCATTTTGCCATGAGTACAATGTTCATCAGTCTTAGTATAAAGTTGACAGGGTAAGCCATTTCAAGGCTACTGTTGACAAGGTAGATCTTTTCAATGCTACTGTTGACATGGTAGATCTTTTCAATATTACTGTTGACAAGGTAAGTCTTTTCAATGCTATTGAAATAAGTCATTTCAAAGATAAAGTAGTATAGGTATTTTGAGGTTCCTCTCTCAACATTTTGTCAGCAGTCTTTATTAGCTCAAAATGATGACTTTCATATTTCTGACAAAATTTGTTTTGGGGGTAGGGGGTCTCTGAGATAGGAACAACTCAAATACCTATACTACTATTACAGTCTCTTATACTTATCAGCAAAATAATGTTATTATTTTTATAGTTTTAAACAAAATTTCATATTAAACAAATGAAATATTATATATAATGTCCTTCTGTCATTCAATCCGACATGTTGGATTTGATGTGACAAACAAATTTTGCAAGAGATTTAATTCAATCAAATCAGTCTCAAGTTATATTGGCATAAAACCTAAAATAATAAGCGATTGTATTAAAAAAGTTGGTTACCATATATCACCAAAATATGGGTCAGTATGGCTATTTGCGACTGAAAATGATATGAGAATAGCGGGTTGGGCAGATGATCTAATAACATTTATTGATAATATGGTTGATATTTTATTTGATAACGATATTACTAAACATCTACAGTGTATGTAAACAAGGTTTCATTTTCCAGAACCCCACTTCAAAACTTTCTATAGTAACATTTTGTCAAAAATATGTTAGAAAAATGTTTTCACACTCACCTGTCCACGACCAGCAATGAATAATTCGTCATAAACCTGTGTATAAAATCCTATAGCAGATTGGTCACGAAGCAAATTCTAACTGCTTTTTATATCGTTATTCTGGGAAATATCCATTGCAAATATCTTTGACCTTGATTTCAGTAGGCGTTTTGGGAGAATTCATTGGGAATTACCTATATTTAACCTTGATTTGGAGTGGGCGTTTTAGGAAAATCGATTGCAAATGACCTGATTTCGGAGTTATATTCCAAAAAAAAAACCCATTGGAAATTCCATAACCTTTCAAAATGATTACAGGAATTCTGTGTGGGCTTATGACGGCATCGTGTAATCATTTTATGTATTTAATCTTCAGGGAAACCAAATTTGTATACTGCAATATATTATGACGCTCTGATTGATTTTTATTCACAATACTATTGCAGTGGCAAAGAGTTAGTTGTGTAAGTAATACAAAGCTTTCTTAGTATCTAAGACTATTCACATGATCGGATATTAAACGCTGCAATTTAATTTTTCATTATAGAAAACCAAAGCATTTTATCATTTACACGATTTTGTTATATATTTCCATAGAAGAGTAAGTAGTATATGAAAGGGGAATTTGAGACAATTTTATATGTTTCCATGGCTCAAACATTTTAAGTCTTTTATCGTGAAAACAATGATTGAACAAGGTAAGTGAAAACATTCTTTGAGATTATTTTATACACTACCATTACTATACTTTTTATGATAATCTTTTTCATTTCCGCTGACTCTCATTGGTAGAATATCTGTTAACATACTGTCAATAATACGGAACTCGCGTATTAAATCGTCCATATCATATTTTATACCCCGCAAATAAGATCGTATTTGATCAAGTAATTTTTTATAGGTGATACTTGCTGTTTTACAAGCATTTTTTTAGTCGCAAGACGAGGCTCAATTTTTTTACACTCTGTTGCAAGAGAAACACCAACGCCGGATATTATTAACAAAAACGGGTTTAATGATGCTCCACTTGAAATTATACCAGAGCTAGTCATTAACAATGGCAAATATGATATCACTCGAAGTATTCTGTTATAGTATTTGTAACATTTTTTCACGCACCAAAGTATTTTATCATAATATCTGAAATATTTTACTAGGCCATCAACATCTTGTTTTGGAATTTCTTCTGAAATGTGATTGAAATCAACTATATTTTTTTTTTCATTATATAATATATGTTTACAGATTTTATACAATAGTGCCAGTCCCTGGGTTTGATTTATTATACTTGAAAAGTTTCAGCTATGAATTCCAGACACCACCAGTAACGTCTCGGGGGCATTTCCGTTGATGTCAACGTAAATGTTTCTTTGATGTTCTTATTTAGCATCACCAGTAGAGGATTATAATGTACATTTGGTGATGATGAAGTGGCCGCAGTAATTTTCAAACCGTACACGGATAGCCTGTATAACCCAGTTACTTCTGCGGTATGTTCGAGAGTGTTATCTCTCGATGTCCATGTTGATGATCCTGATGCTACTGTGTACACAAGAGAACGAAACGTGTTCTGGTAAGGAATTTTAGTAAGTAACTCTGTTATTAGATTTGTTTTTTCAACAATATTAGGGATTCCCCTAACAATATCGTTGATTTTTGTGTTAACGTCAGCAATATTAGGAATTACCACAATAATATCGTTTAGTTTTGTGTTAATGTCAGCAAGTTTAATATCTACAACCGCTGGACTTCCAAAAAATTCATTAATAGATTTGTTTATATTTCTACGAAAATACAGGAACGTTTGTATGTGATTAGAAAAATCAATTCTAATAGAGTTAATTCCATCGTTGATTGTTGTTATTGCTGTTACCGTCGGAATGTTGCTATCGTCGACGTATTTTTTTGTTGCTGCGTCAAAGTCTGTTTCTGGTGTTCTGAGATTATTATACCATTATTGTTCATATCGAGAAATGCGCGCATTATACCACCGCGCACTAATACATACTTAGATTCTTGATCGTCGACATATTTTTTTGTTGCTGTGTCTGATTCTGCAGCTGGGTCTCCAAGGTATCTAACTTTTTTTCCTGACATGATAATATTACCTGTAACTGTCCCACCTATTTTATCAAGTTTGTTATCATCAACATAACTGCAAATAACTTACCGCTTGAGTTTGATTGAAGTTTGCTGGTGGATACCTGGTCTCCAAATTTATAATTTTTTTCTCCTGACATATCTAAGTTACCGCTTAAAGTTCCACCAGATTTATCTAGTTTATTATTGTCGACTAATTTAAGTTGTGCATAACTAACAGCTTGTGTATTAACGACATTTATTGGTGGATAATCTGTTTCTAACTCTAGTACTCGTTGATTTGACATAAACAGGTTTCTCGTCATTGTGTCGCCAGATTTTTAAGATAGCCTGATAAATCAACCTTGCCGTCTGTTATACTTTCAGTTTTGGACGTTGAATCTCCTACTAATGTTCCAAATTTTGTATAATAGCTCATTATTTATTTATCGTCTGACAATTTTTTATATAACATAAAATTGTATAACAATAATGGCAAAATCATCGATATTAAATTTTGATACAGAGCAGTTAGTAAAACATAAACATAACAATGAACTTCCAGATTGTCATTATCTTATTGTTGGAAGAACTGGATCGGGGAAAACAAGCTTACTTATGAATTTACTTCTAGGAGATAATTTTAACTACGATCAGGTTTATATTTATACGATTAACCCACAGCAAGATAAGTACGAGCTACTTAACAATTATAATAACAAACTTCGTGATGATATTGAGACTGGCGAAGATTTTTTTATTATCAAACAACCAGAAGAACTCGTTCCAGTTAATCAGCTTGATTCGTTCGAACACAAGATAGTTGTTTTTGATGATATTCCGCTAAACAACGAGGAAATGAATAAAATAAGATCATATTTATCACTGTCGCGAAATAAAAAATGTAATTCTATTTATCTCGCCCAAGGTTTTTATAATGTTGACAGATTTATTAGGCGGAATACTGGGTTGTTTTATATTATTTCCAGGACTTGACAATGTTGACGTTAGAAATATCGCGAACGAGCAATGTGGTGATGTAACAAAAGATAAATATATTGAATTATATCATCAAGCAACGGCAAATAAATATGACTTTTTTTTTGTTTGATAAACTAACAAATGATACAAGTAAAATGTTTCGATGTTGTATTGAAAAATACCTACAGTAATTTTTATACAAAATAGTATATAATTAATGGAAAGACAAGTAAAGTACAGAAAACATGTAGAAAATCTAAAAAAACTTGCGCAATCTCAGGCAAAATTTAAGCAGCAAGTACAGCAGGCACGACGTGGCCAAGTGGTTGCAGCAGAAACAACAGCAGCCGCTCTAAAACCAATTACTGAAGCTTTACTTGGAAAACAACCTGAAACTAAACCATTATCAGAAGAAGAACTTAAGCGACTACAGGAAAAAGGTTTACTCGGACTAGTTAAAGAACAACAAGAAGCAGCTGCTGGAAGAATTATTGAGAGATCTGAAGAAGAAAAAAGAAGATTAGCTGAAGCACTTGTAGCAAATATCGCTGATCCGGATGCAAGACAAGCTGCACTAGATCGGCTAATTAATAATCCACTAGAATTTTAACAAAGACTAGCAGGTTTAACTACAATAGAGATTACAAATATTCTACAAAATTTATCAGAAAAATTAGAGGATATTGAAAAGGAGCAAGAAAGAGTAGGAGAGTTGACGGTAAAGTTTATGGGAGTTGAAGATCAAAGACAATTGTATATAAAACTAGCAAATAATAAGATAACAGAGGATGATTATGATAAATTTTTAGAAGAAAATAATATAAAAGATCTTGATAATATCGATAAATGGAGTGATGAAGAATTTAAGAATTTGATTGATAATTTAAATGAAATAATGAAAGACGGTCTTACTGCTAGAAATGAGTTAAACACAGCCATAGGAGATGAAATGCTTCCACTTCATGATAGAATGAGATATGGTGTTATTGCTGCAGTAGTTGGAAAAACAGCACAAGCCAATAGAAAAAAAGCCCCTGGTTCGGGCTGGGATTTTAAAAGGAAATTTAAAAAATTTGATGAAACTCGTGTAAAAGAATATAGAAAAAAAAATAACAAGAACTGGAGTTAGAATATTTTCATCAGTTACTGAAATGATTGGCAGAATAATACTATTGATATCATCAAAAGAAGCAGGAAGTGTTGGTGCTGAAATTGACAATGAAATTATTGTCATACTTGATAATTTGAGATCAGAAAATTTATTAACATCTGACGAATACGAAACTTTACATCGCGATTTGATATAAATCAAGGCGATTTAATTTTATAAATTTGTGTAATGATTTAATATAACAATTTTATATTAAAAAAAAATGTCAGCAACATTATTACTAGACTCTAGCCAATCTGATAAAGATAGCGCAAATTTTTCTGTAAAGTATATTCCGCCAATAGAACTAGATCGTGAAAAACAATATGAAATTGGACTAATTTCCTGTACGTGTTGGAATTCTATGCCTAATGTAAAAACTGGGATTAACGATGATTTTACATTTGCTGTTAGTGATCTATCAATTACCACGTGGAAAAGCTTAAAATTCCACAAGGAGCTTATAATATCACTGATCTAAATAAAATAATAAAAGAACTAATGACAAAAAATGAATGTAAAGCTGATAATTTTGAGCTAACACCAAACTATAATACTTTACGCGCTAGAATGACATTAAAAAATATATTGGTTAATTTTTTTGTCACCAACAATATCGTACCACTGATAGGATTTTTGAAGATAAACATTATATTTCTTATAAAGAACCTGTTTCATATGACGGTGAAAATCCAGTAAATATAACGGATGTAAACGCAATATTGGTAAATTGCTCTATCACATCTGAATCTTATTCAGCTAAAGGTAGTAAAGGACAAACGATATATAGTTTTTCACCAGATGTTCCGCCGGGATCTCTTATGCAAATTAGTCCACGTCAGGTTATTTATTATCCATTAAACGTTGAAAATAAAATAACAGAAGTAAATATGTAATTGACAGATCAGTCTGGAAGACAGTTAGATTTTAATAATGAAATTGTTACTTATTGTTTACACTTACGAGAACAGTAAACATATTTTCTAAGAAAAGCTAAACGATTGTTAGTAATGCGAAAGATTTGGAAGTAAAATTATGCAACCTCAGATATAATGAAACAGAGAAAAAAGGTTTATCGAAGAAAAATAGTAGGAGGATTTTTGGGAAATATATTTGCTAAAATTATAGAAAATGCTCCAGGAATAGCTCATAAAGTTGCACCAATTGCACTTGACGCGTCGAAAGCTTTTGCAACTGGAGCTGCATCTGCTGCTGGAACTGCTGTGGGACAAAAAATAGCTGATAAAATAAAAGGCGATCCACAACGTGGTATGCCGGCAATCAAACAAGCTATTTCAGAAATAGCACCAACAAAAGAAACTGAACGAGCAATGATAACAACGACAAAAAAACTTTCATCGCCACGAGGAGAACAAATTATACAAAAATTAATATCTAAAGTAACAACACCGAAATAATTTTGTATAACCTAATAAATAAAAAAATGTCTGTAAAAAATTATCTCGATTTAGCAGAAATTTATGACACAGACGACACAGTAACAGAATTCGAATACGTTGAATATCTCGATGAAAATTCTAACGAACCTAATAAGGCTGGCTCCAGAACATTTAACACTCGAGATGAGGACGTATTTCTACTGCCTCATAAAGCAATGTTGGAAGTTCGTGGCCGGATTATGACAGCACCTGCCGCACCTGCCGCAATTGCAGTTGGAACAGAAGTAGCTCTTATAAATGACGGTTGGTGTTTATTTAAAGGTGCTCGATATCAGCTGGCCAATCAAACTGTCGAAGATATTTCAGGTCACTTACAAGTTGCAAGTGCAATCTTAAATATTATTTCATTTTCCGACGACTATTCCAGGTCAACTGCAACTAATATGATGTGGTTTAAAGATACTGGAGCTGGTGTAATAATTCCTGTGAAAAATGAATTTATTTCAAAAGGTATTTTAATACACGGAGCTGATGCTGCTGCAGATCTTGTAATTGTAAGAAATTTTCTTATTGTTAATGCTGCTGCGCTAGGTATAGACGAACCAGCTGCAGCTGCTAAAAATGCAGACGCTACAAGAGTTTCACTTATTGCAGCTTGCAATAATCTTGATATAGAACCGCCAGATGTAGCTGCTACTACTATTCAAATGTTAGATTTAATTATTAACACAATTGGATTTCGAAATGTACGTTACAATAATGGTTATGTTAAGAGAAAGGCACTTGCAGCAGGATCACGTCAAATTACAATGATGCTGCCATTAAGTACAATATTTGGCTTTTGCAGGGACTATAATAAAGTATTTCGTGGAGTTAAACATACGCTTATTTTAGATCGATCAGAAAAAAGCGATTGTTTGCTCAAAACTGGAGCGGATAATTTTCAATTTGTTATAAACCAACTTGCACTATGGATGCCAAGAATAACTCCGTCTATCACTAAAATGGCGGAATTAAATGATATGCTGGAAAAACACACAAACAGAATTTTTTTTCAGCAACATAAAATATATCAAACAGCAGTTCCGAATACCACAGACTACACATGGCGAGTTACAACAACACCAAGTGAACAAAAACCACGGCAATTATTTGTTGTATTTCAGATACAAGCGCGGCGTAATAACCAACAACAAAATAATGCGATATTTGATAGCGCTGATGCTAGACGAATATATGCTAGAATAAATTCAAAGCAATACCCAGAGCGAGCGATAGAATGCAATTTTGCAGATGACGCTAATAAAAATATTACTCGACCGTACATGTATTTGCTCGACGCACTGCAAAAATATCAAGATGTTGGAGATGGATCTCAGATATCAGTAGAGGAATTTCGTACACTTTATCCGATATTTTATTCCGATGTTAGTAAACATAGCGAGCGAGCTGTAGACAGCACAGCTGATATTGAAATTACTTGGACACTAGGAGACGCTCCAGCTCCAGCAGATCAGTTAAACGTGTATGCGTTAGTAATAAGCGATAAATTTGTTACAGTTGACTCTGTTGGAGGTAAAATGTCAGTCCAAGTTTAGAGTGCTTTGCACTTTACTCAAAGTTCGAAGAACTTCAAGTTTAATCTGTAATCTTTATATAAGATGACAAAATATATTGTAAAAGAAATATATTTGACAGATGGTCAAGTTAAAAAATTAGCAGCTGCTGTTGCAAAGAAAAGACAAGTATCATTAAAGGTTAACCCTAACGCAAAAGGTACTTTAACAAAATTGTTGTTAACCAAAAAACAAGTAAATAAATACGAGCGCAAAAACACTTTTGTTTTAAATTTAAGTGCTGCACAAATAACTGCAATGGCAAAACAAGGTGGTTTCTTTGGTCCGGCATTATCTGTAATGGCCAGAACGTTAATACCTAAAATTTTGCCAGTGTTAGGTACATTAGGATTAGCAGCAGCGTCTGGAGCAGTATCTGGCGCAACGAAAAAGGCAGTTGAAGGTAGTGGCATAAAGAAAATTTTCGTATGAATGTTGATGGTAATAATTTTATGTGATTGATAAATATAATGCCTAAAAGAAAGACAACGACGAAAAGAAAGACGACCAAAAAAAAAAAACGACACGACAGAGGCGAAAAGGGGGATTGATTCCAATAGCCCCGTTACTAGCAGGATTGGCGGAAAGTCTATTGCCAAATCTGTTAGGAGTAGGACGAGGACTAATGTTGCCAGGAACAAGGAGATAAGGTCTGCGTTAAGTAATTTTGACATACTTGATAAACTAAAAAAAGTAAAAACTTTCAGTGGAGTTTATTCTAAAGATGACCTTATGGTGATTCCACCGACGCCTGGTTCGTTTGTTATAAATATACAAGATTTTAATGACGGATCTGGCACACACTGGGTAGCTGTTTATGATAACAATTATTTTGACTCGTTCGGAATTCCACCAAGTGACGCAGTAAATAAAATATATGAGTAGAATGCAAGATACGAAGTCTCCAGAGACAAAGTCTCTTACGAAAATAATAAATTATTCGTCTAATCAAATTCAACCAGTTGGAACTTCCGCTTGTGGATATTATTGCGTAATGTTCATTAAACAGATGACCGAAAATCCAGATTTTTTAAAGTTTATTTTGCAATTTGATAAACAACCTTCTCACGCTAATGATAAGACTGCATTAAATTTTATCTAAACTCACTGATATACAATGTCAACATATTGTCTCAAGTGTAAAACTAAAACAGAAAATAAAGATGAAAAAACAGAAAAAACAAAAAATAATAGAATAATGCTGAAAAGTATTTGTACAATCTGTGGAAGAAAAAAAGTATGTTTTTACCAAAAAAAAAGTTGTCCGGAGCGGGTTATCCAGAAATTATTTTAGTAGACGACTAAATAAATAATGACATGCGACTGTGATTGCGATAGAGATTTGTGTCTCGAGCAAAATAAAATTGTTACATATTGTCAGAAATGCAAAAACAGAGAACTAATTGGAACAGGTATAGATATACATAAAATTATTGGAAAATTGCCGAAACCAAAAGGTGGTTGGACATTGCCAGGCCATAAATATACTGGACCTTATAATCCTCTTGATAAACAACTTGACGAAAACGATAATCCACTGCCAGGACAAGAGCCTTACAATCAAGTTGACGCAATAGCAATGCGCCATGATATCTGCTACAGAGATATTGAACTTCCAGAAAGCGAACAAAATAAACATAGCTGCGATAAAATAATGTTAGACGAACTTCGTGATATGAAACCTGTAAATATGCGAGAACGTGTTGACCGAAGGCTGGTCCAGGGTTTTATTGGAGCAAAATATAAATTAGCTCTCAGTAAAGAAGAATTATATGATCATCTTTCCTTGGAGACGCTAGCGTCTGAGCTACATAGACCTAAAACAAAAAGTTTCCGCGACGTAAAGTTGTCGCAAATGCCGTTGATGACATATGGGCGAAAGATTTAGTTGATGTCTCAAATCTAGCTCAATATAACGTTGGCGCTGATGGCGTTCCAAAGAGATATCTTTTTAATGTTGTAGATGTCTTTAGCAAATACGCGTTTAGTATATCCGTTTCGGATAAAACAGGGACATCGATGACTGATGCGCTAAAACAAATAATAACAACTACAGAAAGAAAACCAAATAGAATCTGGACTGATCACGGGGCGGAATTTTTAAATAAAAAATTTGAACAGTTTTTGGAGCAAAATAACATTAAAAAATATGTCACAGGAAATGAGGGAAAAAGTGTCATCGTCGAGCGATTTAATCGCACGCTCAACGAAAAAATCCACAAATATTTGACAGCTAAAAATACGAGGAAATATATTGACAATTTACAAAACATTGTTGCCGAGTATAATAACATGAAACACAGATCCATTTCGCTAGGCAAAAGTAAAATGTCACCAAACGATGCAATTGCAAATCCATTATTAGCAAACGAAAACATGTACCGACGACACAAATTTAAAGTTGGTGATAAAGTTAGAATTTCTTTGACGAAAAAAACATTTGATAAAGGGTATAATCATAACTGGAGTGAAGAAGTATTTGTTGTTGATAAAGTACTTTTAACAATACCACTTACATACTCGTTGAAAGATTTATTAGGTGAGCCTATAACTGGCAGTTTTTACGAGCAAGAACTTCAGAAAACAGAACAAGATATATTTGTTATTGAAAAAGTTATTAAAAAGCACGGCAACAAAAGTTTAGTCAAATGGCGTGGGTATAGCGATAAATTTAATAGCTGGGTACCAACTCGGTCGATCTCATCGACTGAATAATATTATCATAAATTTCTTCGTATTTTATTAATACTGATTTACATTTTACTGGTTTACATAAAGAAATTGAATGTAATTTTCTTGCATCATCGACTGGCATTAAATTAAATATTTTAACAAAAATAAAATCGTATTTTATATTTCTTTGTTGTCCAGCTATTTTTACGTTTAAAAAGGGCTTTATTAGCTGCCAAAATATTTGATGCTCGGCAACAGTAAAATTAAATTTTATTATGTTTTTAGCAATATGGTATTTAACATCACATCGCCCAGTTGTTGGTCTGCTTAGATATTTTTTATTAACAACATCATCTTCGTCGTCGTCATAGTTATGTAAAATATCTTTTTCAGTATAACTAGCAAATCTGTCATTAGTAATATTTTCTGATGTAAAATTTGAAACTGAAACAAAATCTCCCGAATTTAGTTTAGCCAGTCTCTCAATTAAGTTCATTATTACAATAATCTTTTATCTAATTAATAAATAATAAGATATTCGGAGAAATAAAATATCATCAAAAAGTTAATATATTAAATCATAAAGAATTAGCTGAGGTAATTCGAACTTGTTTATTGGGACATAGTTTTTATTTTGTTGATGTTATGATAACATTAGGCGAACCTAACAAATTTTTATTAACAGCAGCAGACAAAATAAAACTCGATACAAATAAAATGATGACATTATGATTTAATCGCGACGATGTCATGTAATTTAGTCATAATTGTCTTACTCGAAATGATATAGAAAATATCATTAGTTATCGTATTTAAAACTAAATCTATCAAATGTCAACATTGACGTTGCTGATTTAGTTCTGCCGTCGATGACAAATTTTATTGCACTCGAATGAATTTTATGATATTTTCCAGCAGCTGTTATTGATTTAAATTTTATTTCTTCATTAGTTTCTAGATTTATTGAAATTATTTGTTTAGCCGGAATTTTAAATTTATTACCGCCACCAGTTCCACGTTTTGTGTTTTCTTTTGTCGTCACTAAATCTAGGTTTTCCAAACAATTATCTGTTTTAATACCATTTTTATGATCAATAACTAAACTATTAGGTATTAGTCCGTTAAAAGCTTCAAACACAAAACGATGAGATTGATAACAAACAAAATTAGTTTTTGTTTCACGTACATTAACACCAAGATATCCACTGTTCTGTAAACTTCCAACAACTTTTTTTGTTCTTATATGTCGAATAATTCCCTTATCATTTGCCTCATATAGATCAAATACTGGATGAGGTTGAAATTCATTTTGTAAATCTAAATTTTCAAAATTATCATCAGCAATTGCACCATTTTTTCTATATACTCGTTGTCCTTCTGGAATATCACCGCGAAGCAAAGTATAAATAAAATCGTTTCTAAACATTTCAATTCTTTCTGTATCATCGCTTTTTAATGAAAGTAATACACCAGCTGGTGTTGTTGATATGCCAACCGATTTTTTAGATTTTATATTGATAACAGAACCTAACATATTTGCTGCATATAAATTGTACATTGGGTGTACATGATAAAATTCTTGCTCTTCCGATGTGATTTCGATATATCTCAAAATTTCTGTCATTATACTATAAGGTTTTTCATATCTCTAATTAGGAATTTTAAAAAATTCAATTAAATATAAAATATTACTATATATATATAATGTTAAAATTGCGAGATATTGCTAAAAAGAACATTATCAAATCTGAAAAAATTGCTTCAGCATTTTCAGGTTATGATAATAGTTACAAACTTGACGATCAAAATATTTTAGCAAATTTTAGCTCTACAAATTTATTTCATCTTTTACAACCTGTTATAGCTCAAGAACTTGCGGCTCATAAAAGTATCAAACTTATAGTCCAATATCATACGATTTTATCAAAATTACACGCAGTTGAAGATATACTTCACGTAATTTTTGAAACAAAAAGTTTTGACAGCGAAATTTCAGAACCATATTTAACACCAAAATCGAGAAATATATTAACTGGAACAAACATTGCCATGGTCGCCGATGAAATACATCAAGAAATAAACAAAAAATTAGAAGAATTTACTTAATTTGGGTCAGGTTGGAAATTTGAAATGATAAAAGAAGTTTTATTTCACACAGCAAAATGTAACGTACTTCGCGGTAGTTTGTACGTCGATCTCCCTCAAAAAATTAAAAACAAAACATGCTGTATAAATGTCAAAAACAATGATAACAAATGTTTTCAATGGTCAATTTTATCTGCGATAGTTCCAAAAGAACAAAATCCTGATCGCGTTAACAAGTATTTTCCGCACAAAGACGAACTAAATTTTTTAGGAATAACTTTTCCAGTAGCAGAAAATCATATACCAAAGTTTGAAAAACAAAACAGTATCTCAGTAAATGTTTTCGGACTAGACGAGAAAGAAAAAGTTTACCCGAGATAAATCTCAGAAAATGCGACGCAAAATACAATAAATTTATTATTTTATCAGGGACATTATTGTTGGATAAAACACTTTAACGACTTAGTTGGCAAACAGTACAGTAAAAATAAAAATAAAAAAATATTTCTGCTATAGATGTTTGCACGGTTTTTCTAGCAATGAAAGACTGCAGAAGCATCTCAAATACTGCGTCAACGTTCAAAAAATAACTATGCCTAGCGAAAAAGAAAAAATATTAAAATTTAAAAATTATGATCATAAACTAAATATTCCTTTTGTTATTTATGCTGATTTCGAGTGTCTACTCGTTCCTGTGGTTGGAGTAGAAAATAATCCGAAAAAAACCAAGTACTAGAAAAATACAACAGCATATTCCTTGCGGAGTAGCTTATAAAGTAGTTTGTTGCGCTAACGATAAATTTTCAACTCCGATAAAGTTATATAGAGGTGAAAATACTGCCGTATGGCTATTAAAACATTTAATAGACGAAGTTAATAAAATTTCTAACAGATTACTTAAAACAGCTCCGATGAAAATAACATCTAAACAACAACTCAATTTCGATGAGGCAGTTAATTGTCATATTTGTGAAAAGTTACTGGTAGACTCCAACGGAGCCCGTGATAAGGTGCGAAATCATTGTCATTTGACCGGCCAATATCGTGGAGCAGCTCATAACAGTTGCAATTTAAAATTTCATGCTCCAGATTTTATTCCCGTAGTTTCACATAACTTTCGTGGCTATGACAGTCATATCATTGTAGAAGCTTTTGGTGATGAAAATATTAAAGCTAAAATAAAATTAAATAACATAATAAAATGTATTCCAAATAATTTTGAAAAGTATATGTCGGTGACGCTCGGTGAATTACGTTTTACGTTTTATTGACAGTCTGCAATTTATGGCAGCATCATTAGATGAGCTTGTTAAAGTTTGCAGTAGTTTCGCTAACCTAAAAAGTTGCTTCGGTAAAAGCTATATCGATCTGACAAAAAAATCTTTCTGTATGATTATCTCGACGATTGGAGCAGATTTGATGAAACTTCTCTTCCCGATAAAGATAAATTTTACTCGCAACTCAAAAATGAAAATATCACAGATGACGAATACAAATATGCACAAGATATTTGGAATAAATTTAGTTGTAAAACATTTGGTGATTATCACGATATATATTTGAAAACAGATGTTTTATTACTAGCAGATGTTTTTGAAAGTTTTCGTTGAGTAAGTTACGACAATTACGGACTAGACCATTGTTGGTATTATTCTTCTGCAGGTTTGTCTTGGGACGCCCTACTAAAAACGAGTAAAATAGAACTGGACCTCTTAACAGAAGTCGATATGTTTAACTTTATTGAAAAAGGTATCAGAGGCAGAATTAGCGTTATAACAAAGAAATATGCAGCTGCTAATAACAAGTACTTAAAAAATTATGATAAAAATCTCCCGTCGAGTTACATCCTTTATCTGATGCCAATAATTTATATGGTTACGCAATGTCAGAACCAATGCCACATAGTGGATTTCATTGGATAACTCCAGATCAATTTCTTAAAGAAACTGAAAAAGATTTACCTAGAAAAATTAATATCGATTTTTCCGATATTTCATATTTTTTTGAAGTTGATCTAGATTATCCTAGTTCGCTACATGATCTACATAACGATTATCCGTTTTGTGCACAGTAAATGATGATTAATTATAGTTTATTATCGCCTAAACAACAAGCAACGACAACAGCAAAAAATTCGATTGTTAATAAGTTAGTTCCAAATTTATTAGATAAAAGAAATAATGTTATGCATTACAAAAATTTAAAAC
This sequence comes from Megalonaias nervosa, assembly GCA_016617855.1. Taxonomy (NCBI): domain Eukaryota; kingdom Metazoa; phylum Mollusca; class Bivalvia; order Unionida; family Unionidae; genus Megalonaias; species Megalonaias nervosa. The sequence continues at coordinate 32,701 of JAECUM010036299.1, forward strand.
AAGCAGTAGATGCTGGACTAATTCTGAGAAAGGTCTATCACGTGCTAAAGTTTAATCAGTCGAAGTGGATGGCAAATTATATTGATCTAAATACGAAACGTCGTGCTGTGGCTAAGACCGACTTTGAGAAAAACTTTTTCAAGTTGATGAACAACTCGGTGTTCGGTAAGACGATGGAAAATATTCGCAAGCGAGTCTCGATAGAAATTGTTAATGACATAAATCGCAGAAATAAATTAGTTAATGATGATGGTTTTGTCAATTATGAAAATATTTAATGAAAATCTTGTTGCAATACAACGACGAAAGACAAATTTTAAAGTTAAATAAACCGATTTATGTTGGTGCAGCTGTACTTGATATATCAAAGTGGCTGATGTGCGATTTTCACTATAATTCTACTAAAAAGCGATGGCCATATTCGGAGTTGCTATTTACTGATACAGACTCGCTAGTTTATAATATAAGATGTGAAGATGTCTATATGGATATTTATAACCAATTTGACTTATCAGATTATCCAGCATGTAGTGGATTTCAAGATAATTCGAATAAGAAAGTTATTGGAAAAATGAAAGATGAATTTATGTTTATACCAGTTAAGGAATTTGTTGGTCTTCGAAGCAAGATGTATTCTATCAAAATTGATATAAGTGAAATGACTAAAGAAATGCTCGAACAAAGACAAATTGAAAGTGATGAAATCAAAAAGTTAAAAGGTATTAAGAAAAATGTTGTAAAAAATGAAATTAAACACAGTGATTATATCAATGTCCTTAGAACTTCTGCTCCACATTTCTCTACCATGTGCATTTTTAGATCGCACAAGCATAATGTTACCACAAATAGAATAATAAAACGTGGATTAAATAATTTCGATGATAAAAGATATTGCAGTGACGGAATTAACACACTAGCGCTTGGACATTATACAAGTAATTTTGTCTAAACATCAGAAATAATGTTTGAAAATTAACATTAGTCGATGGAGTTAATAGCAAAATAAAAAAATAATGGTTAATAACCAGCAATTATCATTTGAATTTAACGATGAAATTTCAGGTATTTGTTTTAGTAAATTTGACAGAATCAAACTCTCCCTTATCAAATCAGATGACAGCAAATACTTTACTTATCGCGAAAGCTTACGAGACGAGTTTGCATTAAAATATGACAATTTGCATAATCCGATCAGTCAAAATCAGTATACAAAAATCAACATAGACCTGGACAGATCGAAGGTTTTTACAAAAGGTAGTAAGTATCTTCTCAGTAAAATAGCAATGAAAGAACTATTTGAGTCTCGTCGTAAAGTATCTGGTAGAATTAAATTTAATTTATACAATCACGATAGTACATTTTTCTTGATATCAAACGTTAATATTCTAGTGATAGGCGAAGAAATTCTTTAAAAAATTACTGTCGTTCTTCCTTGTATTTTTGTTTACGAGATAGGTTTCACCATTTTTTTAAGATAAAATGTTCGATCTATGGAAACAGATAAAAGTGTCTCAACCCCCTCATTCATATACTACTTCCCATTCTCTAAAAAATATATAGAAAAATGTTTTCACACTTACCTGTCTACGTGTAAATTCTCTTGCAAAATGATCACAAAGGAAAATTCTAACTGCCTTTATAGTGTCCACACAGAATTTCCATAATAACTAAGGTTGAAGATAGGTAATTTCCAATAGATTTTTTAGAACATAAACGCCTACTAAGAGATTATACCATCATAAGCCCACACGGAATTCACATAAAATGAAAAAGATTATCAGAAAAAGTATAGTAATGGTAGGGTATAAAATAATCTCAAAGAATGTTTTCACTTACCTTGTTCAATCATTGTTTTCACGATAAAAGACTTAAAATGTTTGAGCCATGGAAACATATAAAATTGTCTCAAATTCCCCTTTCATATACTACTTACTCTTCTATGGAAATATATAACAAAATCGTGTAAATGATAAAATGCTTTGGTTTTCTATAATGAAAAATTAAATTGCAGCGTTTAATATCCGATCATGTGAATAGTCTTAGATACTAAGAAAGCTTTGTATTACTTACACAACTAACTCTTTGCCACTGCAATAGTATTGTGAATAAAAATCAATCAGAGCGTCATAATATATTGCAGTATACAAATTTGGTTTCCCTGAAGATTAAATACATAAAATGATTACACGATGCCGTCATAAGCCCACACAGAATTCCTGTAATCATTTTGAAAGGTAATGGGATTTCCAATGGGTTTTTTGGAATATAACGCCGAAATCAGGTCATTTGCAATCGATTTTCCTAAAACGCCCACTCCAAATCAAGGTTAAATATAGATAATTCCCAATGAATTCTCCCAAAACGCCTACTGAAATCAAGGTCAAAGATATTTGCAATGGATTTTTCCCAGAATAACGATATAAAAAGCAGTTAGAATTTGCTTCGTGACCAATCTGCTATAGGATTTTATACACAGGTTTATGACGAATTATTCATTGCTGGTCGTGGACAGGTGAGTGTGAAAACATTTTTCTAACATATTTTTGACAAAATGTTACTATAGAAAGTTTTGAAGTGGGGTTCTGGAAAATGAAACCTTGTTTACATACACTGTAGATGTTTAGTAATATCGTTATCAAATAAAATATCAACCATATTATCAATAAATGTTATTAGATCATCTGCCCAACCCGCTATTCTCATATCATTTTCAGGCGCGAATAGCCATACTGACCTATATTTTGGTGATATATGGTAACCAACTTTTTTAATACAATCGCTTATTATTTTAGATTTTATACCAGTATAACTTAAGGCTGATTTGATTGAATTAAATCTCTTACAAAATTTGTTTGTCACATCAAATCCAACATGTCGGATTGAATGACAGAAGGACATTATATATAATATTTCATTTGTTTAATATGAAATTTTGTTTAAAACTATAAAAATAATAACATTATTTTGCTGATAAGTATAAGAGACTGTAATAGTAGTATAGGTATTTGAGTTGTTCCTATCTCAGAGACCCCCTACCCCCAAAACAAATTTTGTCAGAAATATGAAAGTCATCATTTTGAGCTAAAAAAGGCTGCTGACAAAATGTTAACGTATAACGTTTTGGAGGGGTAGGGGGTTTCCTGAGAGAGGAACCTCAAAATACCTATACAACTGATAATATGACATGGTGAGTCGTTTCATTGCTACTGTTGACAAGGACAGTCATGTCAATGCCATTGTTGACAAGATAAGTTATTCCAATGGCACTGTTGACAAAGTAAATAAGTTCAATGCTAGTGATGACAATGCAAGTCATTTCAATGCTACTGTTGACAAGGCAAGCCAGCAGGGTTACCTATCATTATAAATTATGATCAGCAGGAAAATCGATTTTGCCTCAAAAGGAAAAACAAAAAAAAAAAAAACAACGCACCCCGCTGTAACTTGTGTTTTATATGTTTCTAACCCCAGAAACTCTCCATGCCGGTTTTCTGAGCTAATTATAATTTATCCAAAATAACGCCTCCAAGCAAGGCAACCAGTCCCAAACACGTTTTCGACAAAACGTCACAAGTCTTCTTAGGAAGGAGGGCAAAAAGGACAACTCCCAGTAAGATGCCGACGTGCAACGGGAAAAAATCCCCTCTAAATCAATTTCAGGTTTTGAGGATCATTACAGAATGTGGACTGTCTGTTCGACTGCGAGTTGCCGAAGCTGTAAGCTCCTACACTAAGCAAGCTGAAGAATAACTACCAAAGGATAAATGACTTGGTCGGATAATCATCGGAAAATTTACGCCATTAATCTTCTTAGCAAAGGTTCGGCGTGGCGACGAATTACATTTACAATTCTCCAGTACATCTGGGTCGACTTGCCAACGTTGATGCCCTTTACCGGAAGCCTTTTAAACTTGCTGAGTTAGGTCCGCGCACGCACAAATAGTGAGATTGTGAAGTCGCGTTAATGGTGAGTCTAGAATGGAAAGCTTTAGGAAAATATCGAAAGCACGACCTACATGACGGATATTAAACAATAGACAAGAGATAGGAGCGACGAAATGCCGGAGCCTACTGCTCCTGGCCATCCTCATCTCTTATCGAGGCACCATCTTCTCTTTTTTATTGGCGGAAAAAGCTTCGAAAGAAATCACGCGCGCAAAAGTCACCTTTAGAGGCGCGTAAAGCCTGATAGTTCTTACCGGCTCTGGAAAGAGATGTAGAGCTGAGTTGGTATTCATGCAGAAACCTCTCGCATCTCTTCACATTGGAATGGCCAAACAAAAAGTAATCACCTGTCTTGCATAGGGCAAGATTTGTATTATCAATGTTATTATCTGGGACAGATCTGTACGGTCCCTCGCAACAATCGCGAATTCCTTCTCGAATAGCTGTAGATGCTGTGATAACCTGGGCCAACCCCACCCTTTGAGCGAACTACACCGAACGACTGCCTTAAAGAGCGTACAGACTATTAAGAAGAGGTAACGGGAGATTACCGTGCAAAGGACGATACTCTTAAAGTTTAGAACTGAAAATACGTCTTAAATCTCACAAGTTTAGTGTCATTTTGATGTGCTCTGTCTGGCCTTGTACGAAGGTTGCGTCTAACCAATAATTGCGTCAGGACACCAATAAACTCCCGGCCCGAGTCGACCTGCATCAGATTACACCTTTCCAGGGGACTACTACGGTAGATGCGTTCGGAAGATCTGGTGACATTAAAACTTAATTTGCGATAAGCGGATCAGCCTCCTTGAAACAGATATCAGTATCAACCACTGTTAGGGCGTATTTGTAAATGTACGGCCCAATCCTATCATGTGCAAGTAACAAGGCACCATCCTGTTGTTCTTTGTTTGGAGAGGTGACATTATAACGGGGCCTATGAATTTTGCGTGGGAATGAGATGTACCAGAGCATCCTTAGCAGTATTTGCCATTTGATAAAGAATGCATAAAGAAAAAATTTGCACTGGCTTTAAAACATTTTCAAAATAAAAGTTTTAAGAACTTCGAAAACTTCAAACGCATGTTATTTCAAACAGCAGCTATCAGGAAAGAGAGAATATAAATAATAGAGGACTATATCGATAATTGAAACGAAATTCGAGATATGCTGGCAAAGACAGTCCACATACGAATCTGAAATAGAATACTTGACTTTATTCAACCGACAAAGGTAATGCTAAGGCTATAGGACAGCGCCAGCAATCTCATTGATGGTAAAGAGATGGAGGATTGACGGTGATGGTGACGTGGTCACAGCCATTTTTGGACTTGGCCCGCTATAACTGCGACTAAGCCAGAAGCGTTGGTCATCCAAACAGCCATTGGTGGTGGTAGACTCCGCCCTCCTCCGTTTGTTTGAAAATGGACATCCAATAATCCTTGAAACTACATCATAGTATTTGGTGCTAGAGGAGCTCTGGAACGATTGAGAACAATGGGTTTGATCTGCACCTGTCAAAATGGATTTGAAAGATTGCCAGTAAAGGCGATGAATCTGTTGAATTTGGACCTGACAGCTTTCGAAGACCCGTTTAAAGACTTTTCCAGTTTTTCCATGCATGGTGAAAAAACAAAATTGCCTAGACATAGTGGACAAGAAGCCATCATTGAGCACTTAGACTGATAGCGAAACTTAGAAACGCACTCGTTGGCGTTTAGGACCACACCAACCGAACGTTTGTACTTTGAATCCTAGATCCTGGTGCAGCCATATCCCCGTCCCGCTCTTCCCTTCCCGTCCGGCCTCGCCTGGCCCCTATCCGGATCTTGGATTCTTCAATGTCACGTATCCTACCGATGACAGAGACCCTCCCCTTCAGAAATTTGTAGATGA
>JAECUM010036300.1:0-28926 GCA_016617855.1 Megalonaias nervosa
ATATTGTTACTGTTTACCATCAAATCAGATACAAGTTACATATTCATCTGTTGAGGTCCATTTTTGAAGAAATTGGTCCTCTTTTTTATTTGCCTTAGCGGTGTATTTTTCCATGTTCTTATGCATTGGAACTATTTGCTTAAAAGCATAATTGGAAAGATTTTGCATATTGAATCTGCAAGTATAAATATAATATTTTGCCAAAATAAGCAAGAAATTACACAAACTTTCCAGTTGTTCACTTCCTAAAAGTGTTTCTTTTTTGGACAAATGTACAATATTTGGGCAAGAAGGTGCAAAATGTTCAATAAAACTGTACCAAAACTGTGAAGTAATATTGCAATCATAAAAGAGATGTTCAATACTTTCGTTATCACTCTTACAGTACGTGCATTTATTGTCGTCTAGTATGTTAATTCTTTTCAAAAAAAAATCATTAGTAGCGATTATTCTATGGATTAATTTAAAGTTAAAAGAGATCTTGGTATCCTTGGTACAACATATCGCCCGGCTATAAATCTCAGACCACTCCTCACTACTTATATTTTTATTTAATATTTGCATCCAAGTTTCTTGCTTAGCAGTGTGTTGCTTTTTAGCCCTTTAAAAGATCTTTGTAAACAAACTTGAGTGAATTATGTTTTTGCAAGTTCATTATTTTATCCTCTTGCTTATCAAAATTATTATGTGCTAAATGGTTTTTTTTTTGTGTTTTTTGTTTTTTTTAGGGCATCTTTCCATGCTTTTGGAATTTTGGATATTAAGGAGAAGTATTTCAAGAAGTCATCGCTTCTGCGTTTTTGTTTTATCATTTCAAAAGGTATTAAATTACCATGATCGTCTATTAGATCATTCAGAATTTCAAAACCGGCTTCTGTCCAGGATTTGTATTGATAGAACATTCAAGGGGGGACAAAATTTAAAATACTCAGGGATAAATACTCGTTTGGACTTTGCGGTTCCTCTTTCCAGTTAAATACAGCCAAAATTACATCTCTCCAAAAACTGTTTTTAATGAGCTTACTAAATTCTTCTAATTTCCTTCTCCCTAAATTCCAAATATCCTTTTCATTTCTGAGTATAGTTATATTGACTAAGTTCTGCCACGCTCCATTTTCATTTTCCAACAATCTTTTTATCCATCTTATCTTAATATACCTAATAAATGAAAATATATGAATCGTGTTTAGTCCTCCCTCGTTCTCTGGGGCTACTAGTATATCACGTTTAATTCTCTCTACTTTTCCACCCCATACAAATTTAAATAATGTACGACTTAATTCTGCTTCAACTTTTGCTGATAGATTTGGAAGTACTGAAAAAAGATATATGAATATGGGCAGAACAAGAGTTTATACAACAATTACCTTACGAACTACTGACAGATGTCTTTGACTAGAGCTTGCCAGTATTCGTTTTGCCTTTGCTAGTTTCTTCATATAATTAATTTCCACCATTTGTTGTAAATCTGGAGAAAAATCTATGCTAAGGAGTGTAAAGTTAGAAGAGGACCAAATTAGGCCCATATCGGGACATATTCTGTCATAATAAAATTTCTTGTTTCCAATCCAAATAGCCTTTGTTTTTGTTATGTTACATGTAAGTCCAGCTAATAGAAAAAAAAAACCTTGCAAGATATTCATAGTTGCTTTAAGAGAAAGTTGAGATCCATCAAGAACAATAAAAGCGTCATCGGCATACTGACCCAATTTATATTCACTGTCATCAAAGATCAGTCCCCGTACATCCACATTTTGCTTTAATGTCATAACTAAACTCTCAACCCCGATGACAAACAAATAAGGTGCAAGGGGATCTCCTTGACGACATCCTCTTTCAAGTCTAAAAAAAGATGACATATGCCCATTATTTATAACACAACTTTTAGAGTCATTACAAAACAGCTTAAACCACTTACAAACAGAATCACCAAAGTTAAAAGATCGTAAAGCTTCTTCCACAAAGGTCCATTTAATTGAGTCAAAGGCTTTTTCAAAGTCTATTAACAATAATAAACCATATATATTTTCGTTCTCAAGTTGATTCATGATATCGTATAATAGCCTGGTATTTTCTCCAATTAATCTACCCTTCATAAATCCTTTTTGAGTATTACTGATTATTGATTGAAGAACCTTTTTAATCCTAGCTGCAAATGTCCCCGAAGCAATCTTATAGTCAACATTTAAAAATGATATAGGTCTCCAATTTTTAAAATATCTTCTATCTTTTTCTTCCTTTGGTAGACATGTTACGACTCTTTGAGTCTGAAAATCTGAAAGTTTTCCAACAGTATGCCATCTCACCTCTGTCTGCGTTGGTTCGAGTCTAAGATTCGGCGAACGTAGATATGTGAGAAAGCTTGCCAGTAGCTTCTCGTGGGTCGGTGGTTCTTTCCGCGGATTTCCCGGTTGCACGTATATATGAGGCATGTAATAATCGACATGTCTTGACATCGATGGGATCGGTCAATGTTTAATTTGTCTACTGGTGGCATCGTTTATTGAAGAAACATGCGTGCAATTGTAACACATGTACATTACTTTTAGTCAAGTTACGGTCAACAAAACAATCACATGTCTTTAAGAAACATTACAGTGATGAATGCTAAATATATTAATTGTCTTTAGTATCCAACAAATACTCAGTACAAGAAATGTCTTAGCCTTAGTTCCCTAATTACATTAATTGTACAACATAGAATGTTTGGAACCGTTCTTGTCTGACCCACAAATACATTAATGAAAAAAATGGATCATGAACTAATAATATTATATCAAACGATTACTGTAAAACATACGTTTTGTCACATCCACATTGTCCAGTCAATAACAAATTGTGTCCATCCTGGGCACATCTGAGAGCACTTATTTTCATTTTCAAAATTTCAAAGAACATTTGATCATTACAGAAAAGAGAAACATGGAGAGAGTCATCTTTATTTCCCCCTACATAATATTCATTTACAGTCTCAGCTATACACGTTTTGACCAAATCAGTATACTCAATGTTCCTCAACAGTTGGGCATTAAATTTCTAATATCCTTTTCCTCTTGAACACGTTGAAAAAGCCACACTCAGAGCAATAGGTGAATGATCAGTCTTATACTCTGGTAAGATACACGCATCAAATGTATTCATATGAATGTCTTCAGATACAAGAAAGTAATCTAATCTACTTTGTTTCAAGGGAGATTTTGGCCTCCAGGTATATATCTTTAAGTCTTGATTTGAATTTTGCCAGGGATCAGGTAATTCCAATTCGTTTTCCAGGTCTTGAATCACTGCTCTAGACTGTTGGTGTTTGTTATGTAAAATATTGTAAGTATCCAAATCTAAGTCTTGAACAGTATTCCAGTCTCCGCACATTATAATTGATGAGTTCTCAAGAAATAAAATCTCCTCCTTTAACTTTCTAAAAAAGCTAGGATTATCATCATTATAACCATATAAATTCACGTGGGTTATTCTGTTGCCATTAATTGTAATATCTAAAATAACGAATCTCCCTTGACTGTCACATCTTTCTCTATGAAATACGAATTCGAAAGCATTTCTAAAAAATATTGCAACCCCAGCACTATTACTAGAGCAGTGGCTAAATATACATTTGTATCCCCATTCAACTGCCCAATATATTTCATCATTCTTTGTACTATGAGTTTCTTGCAAACATAGTATAGATACATTCTTTTGTTACGTCTTACACAACAGTCTTTCCACGAATCAAGGCAGGGTAGCAGACATCGTTCAGTCTTATTTTTTTTATAGAGAAATAACAAATAATCTGCATATCAAAGGCAATCACGGTTAAAAGAATTTAACAGAATTGGACACTAAGAAATTATACCTTCCAAATCATTAATACAAATATTGAACAGAAATGGGCTTAAGCCATCACCTTGTCTGACACTTTCCTGCATATTACTAATAGTCCCTACGTATGTATCCAGTATGACGGTGTGTGTGTGTGTGTGTGTGTGTGTGTGTGTGTGTGTGTGTGTGTGTGTGTGTGTGTGTGTGTGTGTGTGTGTGTGTGTGTGTGTGTGCACATTGCTTCAATGACCTTATAGATGTTTCCAACTATTCCTAACGTAATAGTTTCTTAAATAAACCAAGTCTTCAAATGAAGACAGATGCTTTTGGAAAGTCAACATTAGTTGCAAAAATAGTTTTAAGGATGTTTTAATCGGTTGTTCTTACGTTTGTTTAAAAGCCAATCTGGATTATAGACATTTTATAACTTACCTGCATCAAGATCGATATTTGATCTTTGCATATCTGCTCTAGAATAGCTGGTTCAAGCACCAATAGAAATAGGATTAACATTTCGTTGTCTTCAGTGCACACTTCAAATGCTATAAGGTTTTCCAAAATACTTGTAGTTTTTTTCTTAATCCAGTTATTGTAATCTATGTAGTTTTTCAGATGTGAATTGTTTCATATTTAGTTTCATTTAAGTGTTTGTAATCCTGTTTTAGTTTATGAAAAGTTGATCTGAAGCATAACTTACTTGGCTATTGATGAAGTCTGTTGCCGATGCGCTTAATTTTCATAAGTAGGATGTAGTCGTTAGCATTTTAACATTTGCGATTTTTTGTAAACTCTCATTTGTTTCTTATATCTAGCAAACGTGAGGCATTTACTTGCTGCTAATAAGCACACACATGCATAACGTTACGACTCTATGGTCTTAAAATAAGTAATAGAAAAGAGCGAAAGCCAACAAGTTTTATAATATTCAACAAATATTGTTTTCCTAGAATACAAAGTGAAAATTTAAAAGGAACTTACAGTATTGCGAATTAAATTCCAAATTGTCCGAAACGTTCTATCACCAGTACCAATGAACAAAATTCTAACTAAATTCCAGTTGTGTTCGAATTAAGATCTAGCGCTGAAGGCGTCGATGTGGCTGTAGTCATGAATGTACTAAGGTTCCAGTAGCTTTAAGTGTGATGATGTACTAAAAGTCTTCCAAGTAATCACAATAACATAATCCAAATTGTCCTTTTGTGAATTCACTTTAATTCCAAATTAATGTTTCTTTCCAAGAATATTATTAAGAGCACTTTGTATTTCCAGTAAATAATAATTTGAATAGATTCCATCCAAATCAAAATCTGAACACAACTATGCAAATGATTCTACTACAAAATGTTAAGCAAGAATGAATAATTTTTCAACTAAACAAGATTATATGAAAAAACTAAGACAAAAAGAAAAGCCAAAATGTAGGTCTAAAGTTCATTTCTAGAAAATTCTAAGTTGCAAACATAAAAAATCTGTTACTAAAATTATTATAACGAATATGGTAAACCGCAGGTACAACCATGGGGAATGCCACTGTCCTATACCCAGACCCAAATAAATATGTTTATTTTTATTGATAATGATTCAAATATTTAACCCACAATCTTAGGGAAATATTCAACTATGTATTATTTGCTTACCAAACTAAACGTTACTGGTCAGGTAGACAATGAACTTGATTTTGGACAAGGTCAATTCCAAAATACAATTATACATATCATATAATCATGGAAAAACAACTAGCAAGCAATACAAACTAAATATACATAACAATACATGTGTTATATCTATCAATACCAATAAGCACTTCTGATATAGGGGAACAAGACTGATTATCTTGCAATGCTGTAATGAAATGATCCATGCAGTATCCCATAAAATGCCAAAGAATAAATCTGACATCTTGTTCCTTTTAATTTTTCTTATCTTGAAAATACTAATTACTAAAAGATCTCAAAGTACATGTAATTTTCACACTGTTCATAGCAAGGTCAATGTCTAATATAAATAATAAAGACATATATATCTTTTTCATGACCACATTTTTATTTCTGCTTTTGTATGTAGCATGTTGTGTCTGAATAAATTTCTGAATCCCTTTTGTAATTCCTGTTTATAAAATAATAGTAAGCCTCCGGATTATCTCCCTTTATTTGAAGTTTTCTTTGCAACCACAGTAACATTCAAGCTCTTGTATTTCAAAGTGAGAATTACCTGGTAGCATGGTTTCAACTATTCTAATAATGCCAAACTTGGGGGCTTAAAATTATTTTGTTTTATTTACATTAAAACCATGAATATTCCAACAAGTAATGTTGAGAATTTACTGTTCATTATTTAATATTTTTCAGTGACATCAGTAGCTGAATTGGAACGACTAGTCTAGGAAAGGCCTTCAAAATTGGAATATTCACTCGATATTGGGAATTATTTTCAAGGTAGGTTTATAGTTTATTTCATTTCCACAATTCACGTTTCGGGTTGTTTTACTCTCTGGTCATCGTATACTATTTTCAGGTAATTTGATGAACTCTTTGTGATCTTCCAAGGTCATTTTAGTTTACACTATCCAAAAAATACCATATTTCTGTTTATATATTTTTAGGGTTTACTGCAGCGACATGGAATTCTATAAAAATCAAAACACCTATCTTGGATAACCCTGGTGCGTTAATTCATATTTATTCCTGACTGCTACCATAGAATCTATCGCATCCTAATCTCTTCTAAATTTTCCTCGTCACTTTCATTTGAACTGAGTTCAGCTGTTATCAGCTTCTTGTAATATAAATGTTATGTCATAGTTATTACAACTCTATGGTCTTAAACTATGTAACAGAATGAAAGAGAAACCAGCAAGTTTAGTAAAATAAACAAATACTTTTCTCTAAGTTACAAAGTGAGAATTTAAAAGACGCTTATAGTATTGTGAATTAAATTCCAAACAATCCTAAATGTACTATCACAAGTCCACGTTTACAGAGTGCTCCTAATTAATTCCAAAAGTATTGAATGTCTTGATAAATCACAACGATATAATATCGAATATCTTTGAATGAGTCTTCAATAATCCCAAAGTGGTGTTATAGTCCAAAAGGTCAACGAACATTTTGTAATTCCAGTGAATAATTCAAATAAAAAATTCCTCTCAGATTATATCTGAACACAGTAATTTTTTTCTCCAAAGACTGGTCCAAGATGTGAATGAAATATTTGTTTACGAATCCTCTATTTATATACAAACTATCAACTGACCTATGACGCAACAGAATGTTATGGAAACTGACCATTTCTAATGGAAAAAAAAAATCATTAACTCGTAAATAAGGTCAGATCTTGAACTAAAATTCAAGTAAACATACCGTTTACCTCTTATAACCATGACAAAAATCAGGCAAGCAAAACCCTTAATCACGACAAAAGTCAGGGAGGCATAACCTTCCGTCATATTAAGCATATGATATAGATATGCACAACAGTTTTCACTTTGTTTATATTGTAACTACTTGCGTTTGTCCTATAGTCGCGTCGAGTTGGTAAAGCTCATACCGCATGTTCTCTTAAATCTTCGCTAGCGAAGGTTCCAGTATGACAACCCTATCTACACCTTGGCGGATCAAACAGATATTTTTGTGCTTTGTCCTAATGACATATATTGGATTTCATGAATTGCCCCCCTTAGTATGTAATGTCAACTAACCAATAGCGTCTAACAGTGGTGCATTGTACATCGGCCGAAAATGGTGGAGGCAATTGACCTAAAAAGGATACTTTGTAAGTTTAACATCGAAAGTATGACTACGTACCAGAGAAAAGACATTACAGGTGTGTTTGAGTGAAAGGTATTTGCACAAACACGGACCGGCAGCGGAAAATTGCTTATTTATGAGTCCATTCAAGTTGTATGCTCCCCTTCTCTCGATCATGTAGGAACAGTGTCCACATTTTAACAACTTAATTTTGATTGGATGCCGTGGCTTGCCGCCGCATCCAATGAAATTCACAGACCCTAAACACAGAAATATCTGATCAATACGCCAAGGTGCAGATAGAGTTATCATATCGGAACCTTGACATATCGGAACCTTGGCTAGCGAAGATGGTTCTCTTATCACCCGGTTTTTCTTAAAGTCATCATTCGGTTCTCTGTCTGTGTGTTCATGAAGGTGGGCTGATTTTCATTTTAGTTATTGCATTTTAGTAGATATGACTGTGATAGCTTGGCGCATTGCTTCCTTTATTTTGTCGTGTCTGTAACAATTTAGTATTCATTCCAGTTTCGTCTGTTTATATTTGACTTCTTCTACTGCTAATGATTCATTATTGATGCAAATGTCTATTGCTTTGATATTTTGTCCGGAGCTTGCATCGAGTTCCAGAGTCATCTGTATCTCTGATATTATGTCTACTTGCTCCTGTAAGCATCGGGACTTTTAAACAATAGTCTGAATAGTTTTATAGATTTCATTAGAGAGTAACGTATACCTGCCTTATTGTTCTTTAGTTCAGGAACGTCAATGACGGTGATGAAGTTTTTATCACTTCTTGCATTCTGTGTATTTACTGCAGCTATTTTGTTTTTACTCTTCGCGTACTATGTCCTCTGTCAATTGATTTGCCAACAAATCCGTGATACTATTTGGGGATTGGGATTTGTATTGGATGAATTGATCACAATAGTTTCTCTGGACTGTAATTGTTTCCGTGTTAAAATGATTCTTGAAATGAATATATATGTGCCTGTCTTGGCGTCAATGTTTATTTGAAATTCTTCTTTAAAACATTCCGTGTGGCACTTTGACCGATTTCAGTCTAATATCTTTTCTCCAGGGCATTAACCCGCAAATAATTTCTTGCTTCCTTTTCACAGCAGCTAACCATTTTTGTTGAAGGTTTGTATTGGTTTTGTTCAACGTTTTCAAATGGTATTGTCGGTTTTCGGTGGTGATTTGAATTTGATAGGTTTTCTGCATCAATTTCTGATCCACGTCAGGTATTAGTATGAAATCCTCTAGAATAAGGTACCAGGATATTGTACGATATATAAGAATAATAACTGATAATTACGTGTATAATAACTGCTAATTACGTATGTGTGGACTTTATAGGTGCAGTAAATATATTATATTTTCAAATGTTGCGGGAACTGAAGACAGGATCCGCCATTTGCTTATTTACCGGAAGTTAGGTCAACACTTTTATCAAGTCCCCTTTTCACTCTAAATTCACAGAATGTTTATCCAACTAGCACTGTTACAAAAATATGCTTGATGTTTCACGTTATTAGAGTATAATAGTGTCGAATTTGCTGTTTTTACTGTTTTGAGTTTAAAATGCAGCATAGTTCACATGCAAGTTGTTTTGACTTCAAACTTCAGCATAGTTCACGTGCATACTGTGACTTCAGACTTCAGCATAGTCCACATGCATGCTGTTTTGACTTCAAACTTCAGCATAGTTCACGTGCATACTGTGACTTCAGACTTCAGTATAGTCCACATGCATGCTGTTTGACTTCAACACTGGAACATAGTTCACATGCATGCCATTGATAAATAAAAGGAGTGACGCACGTATACGTCAGTTATGATTGCATTTTCTTAGAATCTTAAAATAGGCCATTTCAGCCATAATTCCGAAACAGCGGCCGAAACTACATAATCTGCTGAAAATCAGCAAGTCTGTCAGCCTCTGTCATAATCCATTTATGAGAGGATATACTCCACATGATAGTTTTCCCTATCAGATCCAAGTTCAGTCTAAATTATGACCGAATAAAAAAAAAATTCAAATACCGCTAAACAGAATTTGACAAAGTTGGACACAAAGAATCCTAACATCAATACCTTTCAAACAAATTTAAATGATTTCAATCTGCATTTGTATACAAATGCCGTTTGCTCAAAATAGAAAAACCTTTAAAAGACTTCTTTTCAATAACCACTGAATAACGTTTAACCAAATTTAATAAACCCTCGTTCATTCTCTTCCTTCCCTTATTCTTTCTCTCTATCTTGCTACTTTTTAAATACATTTTCATCACTAATTTCATTGTAAAGTATATATTATCGTGTTGTATGTATCTTGCCATTATTATCATAATGGAGAGGAATTCTTAAGTTATTGTAATGCATCCACGATCTACAACCTTTATTTTCAAACTGCCTGAACAGAAACAGAAAACTCTCTGTCTCGGCTACAAGTTTCGATAACCGTTGTACTCATTCATATGGCGTGGATTAATTAATCTGAAATTGAAAATCTACTAATTAATCTTTGCGGTAGGAGTGAGTGGGGAAAAATCTGGTTTACTATCTGCTTGAAAAAGAGGTGTAGAAAATGTAGTTAAAAGGAATAGGACAGAGTTAGTTTGAAGGATATTCATGGAACCTGTCATCGGGATGCTTGGCCATGAGAAGGAACTCACATCGCTTTAATGTTGAAATAGAAGATACAACGTGCATAAGCTTTAGTATTTAGCGGGAGATACAATATATGTAGAAACTTCGAAGGCAATTTGAATAAATATTTATGTTTGATTAGCTATTTGGAAGTATATATGGATGTTTTGAGGTAAAAAAGGAACGTACTATTTTGCTTCCTTCATGCTGAATCGCTCTTATCCCTATTTATTTTCATACTACGGGTACCTGTATAGATTGATGATGACGACGACGATGATGATCATGATAACAGTCGTGGAGAATGACTTGGCATAGCCATTATGAGTGCAGCATCTGTAGCAGTATTAGTATGAGGAGGAGCAAAAACAAGTCAGACCATAAGCCGTTTTGTCCAGTTTATGAAGTCTTCTGTCACTAGATGCCTTAAGTTTTCTGTCTTTATGAACATGCCTCTGGAGTTTGATTTATGTAAATTATCAGTTGTTGTGTCCATAAATAAAATCAGTTTGTGTTAGTGTGTTGATAGTTTGTGTCCGTGTGTGGATACGTTCAGTTCTGTGTTGTAGAGAAATGTATATTTGTATATTCAACTTGACACAATGTCCAGATATTTTCAGTCTTGGCAATCGTGTGAAACCAACACTTCAAACAATGACAACTCTTTCTTTCTCTTACAGGTGCATTCGACTAGTTGTAAAATAAACATATCATCAAACAACACCCAGTTTTTCCTTGAGTTAAAAAAGGGTCTGAGACTAAGGATGAACACTATTTATGTGATAAAATATCATTGGAGTTTTGAAAAGCTACCGCAGTAAATAGTAATCATTGTCAAGTCAACATTTCCCATGGCTGCCAGAAACCAAGATAATCTACAGTCCTTTGTAAGTTTGCAAGAAGCAATTGCCCTTATGATTCCAAACCCAGAAGCTGTTATTACAAATCAACCTGTTACACCGGGAATTCTAAAACAGTCATTTGGGAACGATGACAGTGAGAGAGATGAGCCACAAAGGAGATTTATCAGCCAAGAACAACAACAGCAAGAGGGTAATGATAATAAAGAGCAACACTCATACAGAAGACATGACACGCCGCGACAACAGAGATACGAAGGCAGCGATGCTCAAAGATGGCAGCATTCACCGGAGAGACACAATCAAATTAGAAATGAGTTGGCAGAAATGATACCACATTGGTTGCAGATAATGATCTTCACGCTGACTCCATGGAGAATCCGCAACATGGTGGTAAATATATGAGAAACCTCTGTAATTCACTATATTAGTACAGTTCACAGCTATCACCACCAAAAACAACATCACACACAGAAACATCTAGAGTCACAACAATCGGTCAATCACTTGCACAAAATGTGTCAGTGTCACTTAGTGCCTAGTTTGTGTCCTTGCAGAACACGATTACCAACGCCAAAATTAACATTCAAAACCACAAGAATAGTCAATTATGTTGACACAACGTGTTATAGGGTGTTTATTAAGTGACTGGCTTGTCCTTACCGAACGGAAAAAGAGAATGCATATCGAGAAGACACTTGTGTAAGTCTACCAGGGTTCCTACAACTCACATAAAATCAGGGAATGTATGGTATGTTGGGGAAAAGGGAAAATTTAGTCAAAAGTAAGGGTAAGGTTAACAAAGTTTGTATCCTCGGTCAGGATGGTACTGATGTGGAAAATCACGCCAGGAAGTGTGATTTGTAATGTGATATTGCAAAATGGATTTGAAGAACTCCTAATTCAGACTGGGGCATGAGCTAATTACTTGGCTGGTTAAATAACAATTTTTGGTGGGTTTTATTTTGTTGGTTTCAACTGTACTTTTAACACAGAAATGGCCATATCATGCCGGGGAACTGGTAGCAAAGTGCCTTTCACAAGTACACTGAGGTAAGTCGTGTGGCCTATGCGGGTATCCAACACGCGACCCTTGGATTACGAATTTTACTCTCGACTAACTGAGCTACTGCTGTTCCCTGTTTGCTTAAATAATTACTTGTATGCTATTCTTAGCTGTATTTGTTTTAAAATAAAATTTGATCTTTGTAGTTCTGTATCTCAGCTGGGTTTGTGTTACTAATATTTTCCTAACTTTAAAATCAATAAATATACGGTGCTAGAAGTCCAGCCTAGTTTACATGCATTTGGGTGTACTTTATGAAAAAGGAGACTAACCTTGAGAAAACTATTTGTACAACATAAATGGTTAAATATGGGAAAAATCTATTTTTCGATTATATTATTTTTATAGAACACAGTGTGTAGATTAAAAATCCGCATTGTTCGTAAGCGTTACACCGTCCTAATTCGCAAATTGTAATTTTAAATTTAATAAGGAATTGATTGAACAAATACTGCATTATCTCCCTTGTTTAACTCATTGGGTTGGCCGTTGTGTAACGTCATTTGAAAATGGGCCGACCTAGTCTGGTACCTTGGTCTCTCATGATGCTCCGCACACGATGCCAGACACTCGCCGTTGAATGGCCGATACCAGTGAAGAAATTTATGATGGCGGAAGTAATACAAAATTCGTCGCCATTAAAGAAATAGCATTAAATCAGTTATTTCTAGCTGCATTGTCACCTGCATTTTCGTTGTATTAGTTTAACTATGTCAGTTAAAAAAGTACTGAATATGTTTTTTAACGTACCACTATGCAATACTGTCATTTGCAGCCATTATATGCGAATTGGCGAGGGTGGTATGGTGAGAGATTGCAAAATCGTATGGTTGTCCTTTTTGTATGTGTCAGAGATGCTTTATTTGAATGAAAGTTTAATCGATTGTGTTTTTCCATTTTTTTACTTCAAGTTGCAAGATTTATTAATAGACAGATTTTTATGTCACTGAGCATACATGTATTTTGGAATGCATTAATGGAACAGATAACGGAGTCGGATGGGCGGAATCAGATTGGTAATACAATATATGCCTATTTATGCAATGCAATTTGTGGAGAAAAATGCCTGACCAGAATCTTTGCTGGCAAGAATTAACAATTATATATGCATTAAGAAAGAAATGAATAATGATTTAAAAATCCAACACCTGTTTAGATTTTGGCAATATGTGGGTATATACGTTTAGATTTTTTGCATGATATCTGTGTTTATATTCGTAAATTGTCTACTATCTGAGTGTATATTTTATGTAGACTTGGCCTATCCGGATTTCCAATCGTAGTTATCGCATAGTGACTAGCAAAATATTATGTTTTAAACAACATAAATAGAAATCGCGAAAAACTCCAAAAGTTGCATTGCATAAATAGGTATCAGTTGCATTAACAACCTAATCCTACCCACCCTTACCGCATTATCTGTTCCATATACGCATCTAAAATACAAGTATGCTGCATGCTAGGAAAGTCGGTATATTCGAAAATGTTGAAACTTAATGCAAAATAACGGTAAAGCACAATTGATACAACTTTCGGTCAAATGAAGCATCCCTGAGACAATTCAATCACATCTATGCAATTGCACAATCTCTTACCGTATCCCAGCCCCCAGGTCATGCATAATTGCTGAAAATGATAGTGTATATTTAAATAGTTTATGAGAATTACAAGAAGATAGTGTATATTTAAATTGGCAATGAGGATTTCAGGAAGATAGTGTATATTTAAATAGTTTATGAGGATTTCAAGAAGATAGTGTATGTTTAAAAAGCCAGTGAGGATTTCAGGCAGACAGTGTATATTTAAATAGCCAATGAGGATTTCATTCATAATTTCGTTGCCGCTTCTAACATTACAGAATCATTAGCATTATTTTATATAAATGTATGTATGTTGTATTTACATTTACACTTTCTTTACCATTTTAAATCAGTCTTTGTTTTACACATCAATCACTTTCCAAATGGAAAGGTTAAATGCAATGTGGGAGGGTATTGGATATGAGGGAATTGGAGGTCAACTCTCTTGATAGCAATCCCATGATAAAACTTTGAGAGAGGGGTGCAGCAGCTTACATTTATTGGAAACATGGCTGCGGGGTCCGGATTATTTTAGGACATTGCTTTCCTAAGATGCATTTTTACTAAAATATTTTTTAAGTGGGCTTTGTCATATCAATAAGAATTGGCTTATTATTGAAGAAATATCGTCCACTGCTTTTTTTCTTATGTTTAAAGTGGAAAGTGTATGAAAAGTGTGGTCAGGAAAATGTTTTATTGCAGAAACCTCTGTGAACACTGTCTACACATATCTTAAGGCAGATAAGAATCTTGTGAAACTGTAAATATTTATGTCAGTAATTTGTGTAGCCGATTGGAAGAAAGTTTGGATGACCTTTCTGTACGTGTGACAAATCCTTAGCTGGCACTGTTTATGCAAGTGCAAGCATGTACCCCAGACAAACTATACCAGATATTGTATTTATATGACACAGTTGTTGATATCATTAATTATACTTAATTACTATGTAGTTTGGTGAAATAATTTTGTAGTGTAGCCAGGGTTTATTTTGGTCTACAAAATACATTCAGTATAAGATCACTGCTAGGAAAAATATTGACTCGTCCATACTTGAAAAAGTGGATCATCAGATCCGTTTAGACATACACCTGACTTTGAACACTAAACCTGCTCAACATACAGACGCGCACACAAAGAAATTATTATCTCTAAAACAATGTTTGGAACTCGAAGTGATTGAAGATATTGCACGCTGAAGCTGTACGTCAAATGCATGACTGATTGCTTCCGTGTAGAACCAAGTGTTGCAAGTGTTAATGAGTCTTCGACTTTGTCGACAAGAACGGTTTTGGGAAAGGTTTAACTTGACTGATTATGTTACAAGATTGCATTGTTATCTTTATTTTATTGCGGTGGTTTCGAAATAAAGTTCTTTAGATTACTGACAGATAAGACGACAAAATACTTTTAAAATTAATTTTGATCGCGCTTGCTATGGCGGAAAGTCTTTTTTGCGTGTGTGCCTTGTGTTATTTTGCTTTAGCAAAATGAAGAAATGCAATAGAGGATCAGTTAATACTGGGGTTGCTTTTACAAAGGCTGCAGCTACGTCCTTTACGTTTGCTGAATGATTTGGCAGTAATTAAATTCATCACTTGTGTGGGACAAATATATGTATACGTGTACACGTTTTCTTTGATGTCAGAAAATGATTAAATCCACAGCACATACAGCTTACGGTCAGAATATTGAACTATATCCCTTGACCGAAGATAGTTTTGTGGTGGTGATATGGGGTTGTGGTGCAGATAGACATGGACAAATATGAAAAATGCACGGACGTGCAGTTTTGCTGATGATTTATGTTAATCTTTGCAGACACTTTGGCTTTATTACCGACCACTAACGACTTTATGGCGGATGACTTCCGCCTACCGGCTGGAAGCATTGTCAGAAGTCCACAGTTCTACACCTACAAAGAGAGACTCAGAACCTTCAAGAAATGGCCTCGTCATCTTACCCAGAGACCCACAGAGTTGGCGCTGGCCGGATACTACTCTCTAGGTTAGTCGCTAGTTCACTTTTTAAATCTATCGTCAGCGCAGGGGGCTTGATTTCTTGAACAAAATTTTACAATTTAGCTGCAATTGCAATGAACAAGATTTATTTCTGGCCTACACGTACCATAGAAAATTTCCATGGTAATTGCATCAAAATTTATTTGTGTTCGAAGGTATGATGATTCATCGCCAGTACGTTCACCCTTTCGTCTTAATTGTATCATTATTTGCCGGTATGTCGCGTTTTTCTCTTTTTTACTTCTCACTCATAATAATACTTTCTGAAAACAATAATGTGAGTTTGAAAAATAAATGGATGGCTGTATTGTGTGCGTTCAGTTAAATATAAAAGTATAACTATCAAGTTCGTTCTTTTGTGACTTCTTTTTGCGCAGTGTAAACATTTCGAGCTTCAAATCTTATATATATATATATATATATATATATATATATATATATACTTATATATATATATATATATATATATATATATATATATATATATATCTTCTCAAGACTGATTGATCAGTAAAAGCTAACAAACACGTCCGAGAAAGAAAAAGAAGGCTGTTTAACGGTTTTCTTTGAGTTGAATAAATAAACTCATTATAATTTTCTCAATTTCTCAACATGCTAAGCTTATTCGTTTCTAAATTACTGAATCCAGCACGCGGGAATGCAAGTAAGCAAACATTTAAACCTTTATACGAAATATGTTATAAGCCACAAATGCCAATATTTCTTCAGAATATTTGTTTTTATGACCCATAACCTCCCTACCTTTACATTAGAGGTGCGCGGTGTTACCGGTATACTGATTTACCGCGGTAGTTTTGACGGTGGTATGTACTTCGGTATTTTTCACCGTACCGGTACGTCGGTGGTTTCCGTCAGTAAGGAATGTATAGAAATTCCCAAGAAATCTTGTTGCGTCTTTCATGATGTTAACAGCGGGGATTTTCAGTATTAAAGACAAAAGCGTTAAAAAATATCTTGTTTTTGCAAAACGGTTGTATCTGTTGCAAATGAATGTTGAAAAATAAATTACATTTATAACCTTTTAATCACATGTTTGACACCTGTCATGCCAGCGCGGTAGCAAAAAGAATTTTGAAACAGATTTGGGAAAAATCCAACTTTCACAAAAATTTTGGATTAAAAAATTAACAAAAAAACCAACAAAACACGGCTTGTTTTAGTTATTTAGTAGCGTGTGCGAATGTGTTAAACGTATGTATTCCTTTGTATGTTTTCTATCTAAGCTATACTTAATTTCTCTAATCCATTCAATATTTGCTAGTTTCATGAGCGACTGTGTTTGATTTTTACTGGCACTCTCTGATAAATATCTTTCCCGGGTGTTGGCATCCCACACAAAGTTTCCCCGCCAATTATATCAGTCGTGTAGCTAAAAGGTTGTAGGCTTCAGTATCTACACTTCGTAGTTGTATCAATAGGCTCTGTAATGTCAGCACGGTGTCTCTCACAGTGTTAGCTATTATAGTGTAAGCTTCATCATCCCACTTTAATTAAGGTTTTAGATTGCATCTTATACAACAATTAACATACACACAAGTACTGGCCATTTAAATATGAGAGGGGAATATGGGGGGGGGATGTGATTTTCTTTGGAGCTGAAATATTCTTTTCTTGTATCTCAAGATAATTCATATTTGTTCTGAATAATATCATGAGTATAATATGGTATGCTATTTAGAGCAAGATATTGTTTCTAGTTATTGACAGACGGAATTAAATAAAATGGTGTCGGGCCCCTGCCCCAGAACATTGAATTGTTGGTCCCTAATATAATTGAGGCATACTGTGGGACGTATCGGGGTACGTTGAGAAATACCGCGGTACAAAATTTCGCGGACCCAGTTCTACTTTCTACACGTTATCCGAGCTGATTTCATTTGATAAAAGATTCATCATGAATGCGTATGATATGACCAAATGATTTTCCACTTGGAGTAAATACATGTGCGTTACAGAAACGTATCTGATAGGTTTGTAAATAATACAACCTGATTAGCATTCCAAGTCAGATTTGCTGCCTTCTGTATAGAGTTAAATATCCATGAAAATAGTAATTTTGATATTATTTTAATTGCAGAACATCTCTCTCTCTCTCTCTCTCTCTCTCTCTCTCTCTCTCTCTCTCTCTCTCTCTCTCTCTCTCCGATATAAAACTACTTTGATACATTCAAAGGATAGCTTATGATTTTTATTTCTTAACCAATCATCACCATCATTTTAATTTCAGGGACAGGGGATGTCGTTAGATGTTTTGCCTGTGATGGAGGCTTGAAAAACTGGGAACCGGAAGATGACCCATGGATCGAGCATGCGAGGTGGTTTTCTCGCTGCGATTATTTACAACATGTAAAAGGGGGAGAATTCATACGACTTGTACGTCTAATGGACGAGGAATCGGAAGAACAGGTAAATCGTTTGAAAATCAGTTCGTTATGATTTACCAGAATAATGTTTAAGAACACGTATGAACATAATGTACAAGATATCTGTATTTTAGTTTTGGATTTTAAATTAATCGGAAGTATGAAATACGGTTTGCAGTATTGATTAAGCAGTTTTATTCTGTATCATCTTGAATATGTACCCTTGCATTAAAGATTAATTTGAACAGTGTAATGAAAAGCCATATTATATCTTTAATCCTGATGATAAGAATTAAAAATTAAATAAAACGCCAAGAGTATTTTAATTTTTATCACATACGACTCGTACACTTGCACCACATCTTGAAACTACTTTCTGGACAGAGTATTAACAGATAGTGTAATTATTTGGTTTATTTGGCATTCCATACGTGGTCTTTCGTATGAATAAAACGCTACTAATGTGAAGAAATGTCCCTAAAACATATATCTTTCTGGCGACATTTTAATGATGAATGTTTCAACTTATCATGTTTGATAAATTCCCTATATTTATTTAATGCGTATTTATTTCATGAAAAATTCTCAATTTGTTTCTTTAGGCAAGTTAATTTAGAAATCATAGTTAGTTTCATATTATTGTTTGTGCAATTGATTTCATTTCGCAACTTTCGTCATTGTTTCATCGTTAAGTTTTGAAATTTAAATCCAAAAATTGAATTCGTACATCGACGGAAGCCAAAAATAAGATGTTTATGTCCTTCACTTTATTATTAAATTATGGCTGAGCTGTCATGTGAACCTGGCTTACAATTTAGACGCTAAATTGACGAAGAATAAACCAATAAAATTCTATCTTATTATTTCTGAAACAATTTCAGGGGTCCTTGTTTTAAATTTATGACAATGTTGAAACTTCTTGTGACTCTTCGCAGTCGCATTTTACTTCGGTTTAGAGTTCCAGTAAAACGTAGCTCCACACTGAACTAGTGATACATTTTCTTTTCACTAGGACGAAAACTCGTCAGCAGATGACGATGAACAGACGGCAGGATATATCGAGGCTCTGAACTTGGATGATAAGCAAGGTAAACATGCCAAAGGAAACCAAATGTACACATGAAAAGATGATCCAGTCTTACAAGCTGATTGATAGTGGTCTTCGTGACTGATAGTGGTTTTTCGCTATCCACCCTAAGTTCTTTGGCTATCCACCCCTAAGTTATTTGGCTCCAGCACAATTATCTTCTTTATCTTTTAGAACACTTTTGATTGTGTTACATACACATGTTCAGTTACATTTTCTTTCTCTCTTTCTTTATTTTACAACAAGGATGAAATGCTGGTCACACAAGTATAGGTCTCCCTATGGTATATGTCACACTGCCTAATAAAGTTGTCGAGTTCACGTATTTATCAACCGTAGACTAGAGTTGCAAACTATATATATATATATATATATATATATATATATATATATATATATATATATATATATATATATATATATACCTCATGCGCTCTATATTAGCCTCAGGGCCGTAGAGAGTGGTCACGGGCCCTGGGATAAGAAACACCCGGGTCTCTCCTAATTCTTGTTCAAACAATATTTTTTTTTAATAAAATTAAAATGTGTTGTTCGGCCCGGGCCCCTTACGGGCCCGAGCCCCTGCAGTCAGTATTCCCTGGTTCTCTCTCTCTCCCCCCCGTCGGCCCTGATTAGCCTAACTGGTCTACACTGTGTATATGTGTATAACTTTGAATTTTAGGTAACCATGTAGAGCTTGCCGTACTATATTTCGACGAGCTGACATAAATATCACAATTATGCAGAACCCGTGCGTACCATCAGATCTGTGTTTATATATATATATATATATATATATATATATATATATATATATATATATATATATATATATATATATATATATATACTACCTACTTATTTGCCTTTCTATTTAAGGTAAAGTGGAAACCAGCGTGCTAGATGCAGACTGTGCCCAGAGCGTCGTCCAGACCGGTTTCTCTGACATGGCCGTGGTTAGAGCTATCAACGATCTTTTGAAAGAAGGTGGGGTTTTTGGTGAATTGTGTACATTTAAAACAAACGATAAAATAAATAAGCAAGTGGATAAATTAGCAAAACAAGTACGTAAATTAATATTTTAAAGAAAATAGCTTAGATGACACCTTTTCCCATAACGAAAATATGTTTATACCTCTGTCCCAGGGCAATTTAGGTCATGTGACTGCTATTATCCCTACCAAGGCATTCTTTAATCGTGATGTATTACCGACTATACAAGAGACGTACAATATTTAATTTGTATTAACGGGTGTCATACATAAGTAACTTCGTCTGTTAATGAATATCGTCTGCTATATTCTTTTGTATGCCAGACTACAAGAATCTGGTTTGGTCAGGAATTTAATACAAAAAGTGTTTCTTGCAGATTTTGCGATGATTTACCCGTGTCATTGACTGAGGAATAATAACCAGTGCGACAAAAAGTCTATTTCATACTTTTACTGATGTCTGAAATTATATTTTAAATGACTAAATGTTTTAAATGCAATAGGTCGGAAGGAGTATGGAGCCCAAGACATATTGATGGTGATACTAGATAAAGAGGAGAAAGAAAACATACAAAGACAAGAGCGGGGATGTTTATCCATCACCAGTAGATGCATAAATACCTATCTAAACGAAACAGGTAATGAATTATAATACATTTCTGCGAAAAGCGTAGTTAAATCCTGTTAACTTGAACAAAATCGGCTCGGACACATAAGTGCTTGAGCTGATGTTAGACAAATGCATAAAACTGTGTTTTACCTGGTTTATTTGAACTACGACCTCTCGAACTGATTTACTCAGTCTGTTCGCGATTTGCGGTATCGAGGTTCTAATGTATAAGAAAACAAGAACTTTCTGTAACTAAATTAAGGGATTAATCCTGACAAAAACATTCGTTTTTCTGTCTAATATGTATTAAATCTTAAAAAAAAAAATACTTTCTTTATTTATCAAAATGCTAATGTGCATGACAACATTGAAATCAGAAAACAAACACCAATCGAGTTTTACTAATAGAAATGGGACAAATTTGTTAGATATTCTGGTCAATATATATTATAGCATATATCGTTAATTAACAGACAGTGATGGAACATACTAATTCGCGTTTGCCTAGAAACGTACATGAATGTTTTTGGCTGCTCTGTCGAACAGACTACATAAAATGTATGATCCTTATATTGGGGTTGGGGGAATTTAAAAACATTTTATGAAACAGTGCATGTAAACAGTCTCCAGCAACAACATGAAGATTATAAAACAGAAAACAGAATAGACTGTCTTGGATAAGGTTTTATGAAATTTTAACACTGTCGAGATTTTTTCCAGCGATATTTGTTAACATTCTACACATTTTAAATACATTTTAATGGTCTTTCTTTCAGAGTATGATTAGATTTCATTATTAATTGGCCTTATCTTCAGAAATTGATGCATGCGAATACCAATTTATTTTAGGTGCCGCCATGCCAGTCGTTCAAGAATATGAAAAACTAAAGCACCAGTTGATGTGCATGGAATGCGGAGAGCACGAGCGCAACGTACTCTTTCTTCCATGCAAACACCACACAGTGTGTGAGAAATGTTCTCCCCAGATATATGTCTGCTTCTCCTGCTTCAGGAGGGTCCAACAGAAGGTCAAAACCTACATGAGCTAAACAGGTTCTGTACATATAACATTAGTGTCCAGCCTACGTATGTTAGTAATTGTTGAGCTCGGTCGATGGAACTCGCTCTGCCATTACTCATCCAGATGGTGAGATAACATTATGGACGTTTGGGTTTCCTGTCTCATCAGATTTGCTAGCGAAGTCTTTTGAAAAAGAGAACCCGATAAAAGAAAGATAATGAAACACTCATGCCATCTAGCGATAGTGATCTGTGAGTTTCAATATTTTAATGGTGAAAGGAGGAGCCTTAATGGGGATTTTGATGACGAAAGATGTTACTCTGAAACTACAATAGCGATTCCCGCATAATTTGAGACGTGAATTTAGTTGTGTTGCCGGGGACTCTTTACTTCCAACTTTCAGTATGATTTCTCTTCTGTTGCTGATAGTTTTTTTTTTCTGCTTTTTTTTGTTGTTTTTTTTTGTGGGTTTTTTTTTGTATATTCGCTCCAATCCGGGAAGATTTGTACAAATTAGCTTATCATCTTCATATACGGTCTGAATCTACTCTGAGTAATTTTAGACTTTAACTTTGAACAATTCAAAGAATAATATGTTCAAATTGTATTTCGTTACTTCAGTTTTGTACGCAATGTACCAGGCACAATTAATATTAATATCCTATATACAGTATTTAAGGATCTCTCTCTCTCTCTCTCTCTCTCTCTCTCTCTCTCTCTCTCTCTGTAAAATAATTTGGAAATTCTTATATTTGATTTAACAATTTGGATTTGTGAAGTTATTTTTGTCTGATTATTGTACTCTTGTATTTGATGGGTAACAAACGAGGGGTTTTCTTTAAAAGCAAGCTCTAGTTTTACTCTGATGTCCTCTTTTGGTTTGTTTTCCTGACATTATTATTCCTATTTTTAACATAGGGGACTAAATTATTGATTTAAAAAAGTTTTCTTTGCAGCCAATCTTTAATACAGCCGGATTCTAAAATTTATATGCTGTACACATTTGTCCTCTCATGCATGTAATCGGTCTTTGTGACTACACTGTATTTGTATATTCTTGATCAGTGTAATGATACGTGTACCTTATTTTGTCTATAACTCCAATCTTTATCAAAATTTTCAAAGCTTCATTCTTGTCTTTAAGAATGTGATCAGCATTTGCTGCGTTTATTATCATGAACGTTGTGAATGATTATTATACGTTTGTAACTGAATTAAGTCATTGTGTTCTTTATTCCGTTCACTTTTCTTTTCTCACTCGCTTCACCAAAGTATTTTCTCTTTTTGTTTTCTCACGAAATTGACGTAGTAAGCAAACCTTTTGCGTGTTTAATTAACTTCGCTGACAACTTCAGATGATTTGTTGCCTCTGAAAACTTGGATGACTTATCGTCACTGAAAACTTGGATGACTTATCGTCACTGAAAACTTGGGTGACTTATTGTCACTGAAAACTTGGATGACTTATCGTCACTGAAAACTTGGATGACTTATTGTCATTGAAAACTTGGATGACTTATCGTCACTGAAAACTTGGATGACTTATTGTCACTGAAAACTTGGATCACTTATTGTCACTGAAAACTTGGATGACTTATTGTCACTGAAAACTTGGATGACTTATCGTCACTGAAAACTTGGATGACTTATCGTCACTGAAAACTTGGATGATTTAATGTTACTGAAAATTTCGGAGGATTTCTTGTCAGTGAAAACTTACAATGATAACTTGTGTATTTCAGACAAATGCATCATGTGGACTTGAATAAAGTTTCTTTGATTTTAACGTTAAAATTCTACATTTACATTTGAAAATTTGTTTACCTGTATTTCTTATTAGATTTTTAAAAAATATATTAAGGTAATGTCATGACCAGAAATAAATCTTTATGAAATCATTTGTTTGTTGCCTTATGGCTAAATACTATTCGCAAGACACAATTAGTCCATCTTCCAAATATGATCACATGATAGATTATACAGAGACCGACAACAGCATGGTGATTATCTTTATTGCATTTAACCGATTGGCCGTCAGCAAGTATATTCATATAATTTTAACCAAATGGCCATCAGCATGTATATAGATATACATTTAACTGATAGGCCATCAGCAAGTATATTCATATACATTTAACCGATTGGCCATCATTGTATATACATGTACATTTAACCGATTGGCCATCAGCAAGTATGTAAATGTACATATAAGTATGTTACAAAAATTGATGGTGGCACGTTTGATACTTGCAGCAAAACAAATCTATCGCATGTATAGAGATATTCAATCAGTAAAGATATATACTTATCCACATACATGCATGTTCGTACATATATACATGCATACATACATACATACATACATACATACATACATACAGCGGTGGGGTGTGACAGTATCACCTATTGTTTCCGGTCTTTCCCATGTCACTACTAGTGATCTCTCTCTCTCTCTCTCTCTCTCTCTCTCTCTCTCTCTCTCTCTCTCTCTCTCTCTCTCTTCTCTTCTCTTCGGGTCACGAAATCTTTGTTGCGGACTGTTCTCTCTTTCCCACTGTGCAGTCAGGTGTATGTAGAACTATTTCCTTGTGGTTTGTCCGAGCTCTCACTCGCATAGTATCATATGTCCTTCTCTGGTTACGGGTCTCTAAAAAGTATGATCCCCTGGTCCTTTCAACAATTTGTTCAACGAAGGAAACTTATTTATTAATTTTCTCTGAGTCCCTCGGACTTTCCCCCTTGGCAGAAAAACTTGGTCTGATTACTTGGATGGGTTACCATTACACTCTTCTCTGGCTCGAACCGTTCAACAAGCGAGCCTAATTATAACTCAATTCATACCCCAAGCAAACCAGATTAATTATTACAAGTTGCCAAGCTAAAGTGACCCTAGCCAATACAAGAAACTTAATGTCTTCGTGTCAAGTTGCGCTGACCCCAACAAAATGCACCACTAAAGAATGTACTGTGAAATTATAATACAGGCAGACTATTCTACAAAACACTTTGTACCATTACACACACATACACATGCATCGTCAGTAATGTTTCGCATTCTGTACTTCTTCACACACATCAAATCATAACATATTATAATTATATTTTTATAAGTTTAGGTAGAGAAAACTGTAGTTTTGCTACGATTTTGAAACTTTTAAGTTCCTAAGTGTAACAGTAAATTTTACAGATGTCATCGCAACATATAGTAATTTTAAAATGGTCGATTCAATTTTACACCGGGTTAAATCCGTGACATGTTTAAAGCTGATAGTGCTTGAGAGCATCTGACTGGGACTTGATTGATTATTAGTGACGTTCCGTTTGATATATATGCCAGACGAAACTGGACAGGGGTGAAGAATGGGTTTTATTTATCGAATTGGCCAAGGTTGAAATGTTGCAGAAACAACGTTTGTATTTGCTGAAATATTTGTCATAGGTTGAAATTTTGCAGTGATCGGTATATTAATGGGAGTGGGGAGTGTAGAATATTCCAAACCCTGGAGGGGCGTGTGTTACTGGCGGTTAGGTAAACCTGAGATATGATTGTGTAGTTAATGGTTTGTGGTGTGTTCCCAGGCGAAGTCTCGTGCTATAAAAGTGTCTTACAAAGCAAAATCAGGCAGTCCAGTTTATTGTTGTTGTTTGTTTTTTTACAAGGCTTGACTTTGGGGGTGGGCGAGACCCTCGTAAAGGTTGTCCAAGGACGTGAAGTTGCGAGTCTGTTAGAGACATATAACCATGGCTGTAAGGAGACGGTTTTGCTAACACGAAAAGAGAGAGAACCTCAACGCCAAAAGGTACTGAGTCTTCATTTCATACATAAATTTTCTTTGATATGAGTCTTATGATAAGAGTTTTAACTGATATGCATTCAATGATTTATGAATCACGTATGCTAATAATTGATCATTATTAGGTTTGTATGATATTTTCTGCTGAGGAATATTTAGTTAGCAATAGTGTGGTATTAAGCTAAGAAGTGAAAGTTTGTTTAATTTAATTCTTTTACTAAAATGTGAAATCCTTTAACCTATGAATTAGTTGTATCAACACTTGAGCAGCTTGTGGGCTGTCGTTTATTTACTAGTTAGCCGTATCTGTGCCTGTGTCTGACATTTAGTTAAAGATAGTGATTAATAGTTCACACTGCATGGCTTAATTGTCATTAATCAAGAACAGACTACCCTATCCATCAGTTAGTAATGGTAACTAACTGTATTGGAGAAATGGATTAATTTTCCTACACTGTGTTAACTGTCTATGGCAAGAGAGGAGGTCGAATGTATGTGGACAAATATGGCATTATTTATATTGTATGCAAGGTTATGACCTGAAGCCAGTTAACAGTGGAGTATCTGTCGTGAAAAGTGATGCCGGCTATTCTGAATGTATCGAAGAGTTGAATGTATGTTCAGTTCAGGAAGTAAGGAATGAACAAAGAATTAGGCCGCATTTATTTTATTTTATCAGGGAAAGAGATTCCACGACTAAATATAAGAGAATGAACGACTGTAAAGGAGAATGGACGACTGACAGAGGCCATTAATGTCGGTGTGATGCATAAGAAGGTAAGATAATGTTCCAGTTCCAACTGACCCTAACCGACAAACTACGTTAAATCTGGATCAGTTATCAGGATTTAAAAGACATGCCGGGCAATTTAAGTTCGAAACACTTACTTACCGACATGACGAAATTTGCCGTATCAATATAAAACGGAGCTGATAATTGCATTTAAGAAGTTAATTGATATATTTTCTTTCCTTTCCTTTTCTTTTCTGGTTGAGTTCCATTTTGCATTTAGTCCTGTACAAATTTCATCATCTTTATCCAATTGATTAAATAGTTGTATTATATATACAGGGCTTGTGTTGTTCTGTTCATTATTTCTGCTCAGATTTCCATTTATTCCAGCCGTTAATTTCATGTTAATATTCTCTCGATTCGGGCTATTCCATTACGGTAAATCATTTATCTAAGCATCGATAGCCATCAAATGACACGACAATTGTGTTTAAACTGTAATTACTGGAACACCAGAAAATAAATGATTAATAAAGAGTTTGCAAAACTTAAAGAATCTATGGTATAGATGTAGAAGTCATCATGAGAAGTGACTTGAAGATATGGACCCAAGGCAATGTTCATCTTACCAACGTTCCTTAAATTGAGTGAACGTTTATAAGAATATGTCAGAATAAACGAATTTAACTATATGCATGCGCAAAAGATAAAGGTGTAGCATATTTTTAACGAAAAGAATACCGTTGTGTATAGATAGCATAATCAAAGAAAGAATATAATTAAAAATTACGATAGAACTCTATCACATAATGTTTCAAATGAGAAGGAAAAAAATGCACTTTTGAATTTAATGCCATTTGTCTGCGCATAAAAGGTTATGTATGGCGGCCTGTATAACTGGTGGAGGAAGAACCCGAGAAAACCCGGTAACTGCCATCGACGCACGGGAAGCTACTGGCAAGCTTTATCACATGACCACACTGGCCCAGTCCGAGACTCGATTATACGCTGACAGAAGTGAGATGGCAGCGATAGGTAAAGACGAGTGCTTTAGACCAAAAAGAAGATATTTAGTAATATGTATGTTCAGTCTCTTGCTAAAGGTCGATGTTACCTAAAGGAAATAGTCGAGCCCTTGTTCGCCCATTTCCTGTCTACAATGGTGGAAAAGTAGTGGTGGTTGGAAATGGAGTTTCCACGACGAACGATAAAAAGAGTACCTCACAACAATGACACTGCAACAATTATTTCGACTTCTCTGCAAAACTGCGTGACGTTTGTGGGGGGTTGTTGTTGTTGTTCCCTGTAATTAATATTTTATCCTATTGTTAAACTTGGTTAAGGCGCGTAAGTCAACCAGGAAGGAGGTGGGATGACTGACAAAGATGGAATAACAGGGATTTTCATTGGGGATTTTTTATTAGCGGTAACTTTAAACATAATTTTAAGAGCACTTTGATTTTAATTGAAAAACAATTTATGCTATTTTGCCTAAATTTCAAATGGCAACCTAACTCATTTTGTTGTGTAACCTCCATATTGGTTTACATTCAGATTTGCCCCGCGCCCTCTTAGTTCATCTCTGGTGAAAATTAATTCCCATTGCCCCTAACACAAATAATATAGCTAAGACAGTTTCATCTTGCGGCATTATTACAATCCTTTTAGCCCTTTATGCCCGCAAAAGAAGTGTACAAGTACAATTTTGCCAACCCTACAGGACTTCTGCAATATTTTGTCAATGACTATAAACCTGACAATCGCAACAGAATATACTTTATTAGGACACTTCAAACAAGGATACCATTTGTACTAGGCATTTTTCCTGATTTTGGCGGGAGATATCAAACTCCAACTCGAAAAAATGACCACTGTGTTCAAAGCAGGTCAGAAAAAAAGAACAGGGCAATTCAGTACAATGACTGACAAAGATGGTGCTTGTGGTTTGGAATTTTAAGATAGCTTTAAAAAAAATTCTGTCATATCGCTACGATGTCTGCAGTGTGGCAGTTTATAGTGATGTCTAGCACTGGAGCATCATACCGCAGACATGTAGCACGATGTCCCACCCAGTCACAGTATCCTGACACCAGGCCGATCAGTCCTGACACTAACCTCTTAATGCTTGGCGCCAAGCGAGACAAATGATAATACCATTTTATAAGTCTTTGGTTTGACTCGGCCGGGGTTCGAATCCACAACCTCCCGCATCCGAGGCGGACGCTCTAACCACTAGGCCACCGGAGCGGTGACAAAGATGGAATCGTCCAGGTGCGTGGATATCAACGAAAATGAGTAAGCAATAATTAATATCTGACGAAAAAGATTGGTTTTAACTGAACTATACAGTAGAGTGTGACCTTTGTAATGGACAGGTCCAAAATTCGTACAAAGACTGTTCATTAAAACTCATGCAACCTTAGGACCCACAATTACTGCTTACATACAGTTAATATGGAATATAATGAAATTCAAGCTACATCTTGTACTTGGACATGTCCTAAATGTGAAATTCTAAATTTATCGGACTCATTTTTAAGAAAACAACCCACCTATTCAGACTAAA
>JAECUM010036301.1:0-23482 GCA_016617855.1 Megalonaias nervosa
TTGCCAGTAGCTTCTCGTGGGTCGGTGGTTCTTTCCGGGGATTTACCGATTTCTTCCTCCACCATTAATACTGGCCGCCATGTATAGCCTATCGTGTGCTGAAAAATGGCGTTAAGCCCCACAACAACATACATACATACATACATACATACATACATACATACATAAGTAGTACACGGGGATACTTTGGAGACAATAGGACTTCAGTGCTTTAGCAGGAAGGTTGTACCTTGGCGACAAGAGGAATTTAACATGGGTGGGACTATAAAGCGACAAGGGATTGGGGCTATATAGAGACAGTAGGAATGGAACAGGTAGGGTGACGTCAAGGTACTGGCAAGAATGTGGCAAGTGCCTGACCTGAATACGGGCCGTTACCCTAGGTAGGGACAAATACAATAGAGACAGAAACATAGAAACATGGTTAGAGACAGAGACATATACAACAAAACCATAGATTGATGAACATCAATCTATCATACCTAAATTATACAATCGATTAAAAAAAAATTAGGCATGAGAGAATAAATCTTTTCGAGGCAATGGAGTGACCCATTACACATAAATTAAACAATCGATTAAAAAAATTTAAGCAAGAAAGAATAAATCGTTTCGAGGCTTATGAAGTGACCCTGAAAAGGGCCGTTGGTTTTTATGTTAACACCATTTCGTTAACATAGAGGGCATCTTACTGATCTTCTTCTCTTCCTCAAACTTTGTCTAACCTCTGGACGGTAGATGAGGACTCGCTTCCGACAACCCTGTCTCTCTACATAGCATCTTCTTTTCCAAACAGTCGTATCGTTGATCCGGATGATGGTCCATGATGATTTAATATACATGGATAAGTCCGTACGGAACAGCATCGACGATACGAGAGTAGAGGATTCAACGTTTGTCCACATCTTGTGACGAGAACAGGTGAAGGGAATGAAGTGAACCGTGTTTATTTATTGTGGAAGACCGGATCGAAACTTGATTGAGATTGTTCACCAATCCCAACACGCGTTACAAAATTCAGTCACTTTGCAGAGACTGTCTTCCAATCCGAAGAGAGCTACCTGTGACGTCACATTCCCTATATAGCTGCGCTAGAGTCTGTGCGCAGTGAATCGATGCGACATTGTTTTCTGAAACATGATGAAAATTAAGAAGACAATGAATTGGGGTGCACAGGCCGTGGAGACAAGAAGCGATGGCATAGCAGCGACCACCAAAGTCAACACAGGTCTACTTCCAGAAGAGGTAGAGTTTAATTGGGATTTAGTGGATTTTCTCTCTTATTCGCAAGAATTTGTTCCGGTACCAGCGCCATCGCCACCTTCTCCTTCTTTACCACACGTCGAGGATTTACACAGAGACAGAGACAGAAAGAAGAATTGGAGAAATTTTTACAACAGCAGAAAGAAGCAGAACAAGCTTTTTCTCCTTCAACAGCAACAGCAACAGCGAGAAGAAGAAGATTCAAAAAGGAAACGACAGGAAAGAGAAGAAGCAGAGAAGAAACAAGGTCTAGGGGAGAAGGAGAACAGTGAAAGTCAAACGGTAATGGTACTCTTGGACATTTTGCCAGAGTTATGAAATCTGAAACAAATGGATCAGACTTCTTTTTTACGACCCAAGAGAAAAAGACCTCCCCTAACCAAACAGCCCAACCCTGTTAGTATGCCTGAGATAACAGCCCTAATGATTTCTACCCAATCATCGACGGGAGCAGGTCCAGAAGTTGGCCTTGGCCGTGGCGAAGGCTTAAGGCAGTTAAAGCTGATTGCTTCTAGTTTCTGAGTTTGTTTGTTTGTTTTTTGTTGTTTTTTTTTTCATAAAAAACAAGCACCCAACGGTCCTTTTCAGGGCCACCGATTTCTTTCTTTTGCCTCAATCAATTAAAACTCAAAATCCCTTTTTTAACCCTATGATGTACGTGTGTGTCTGAGTGCGTGAGAATAGGCCCTTATTCTAAAAAATCAAAACCAAGAGACACTTACGCTTTTCTGTCTGGTCTATTCTGGTACAAATTTTACAATCTAATTCACAACACAACACAACAATTTTAAAAAAGTTCATAGACTTCTTCTGTGTCTTTTTTCTTTCACTTTCTCTGTTTTCTGAATTTCTTCACTTTCCCAGGTTTTTCCTCCTCTTCTTCCTCAATTTTTTCCGGTCTTCTTTTCTTCTCTTTCTGAACGTTTCGGGGTTCTTCCTTTGCCGAGGGCACCTCTTCTTCTTCTTGCTCCTGTTTTTTAGGGCAGTCTGAAGACCAATGTCCTTTCTCTTGACAATGATAACAGGTATCTTGAGTTTTGTCTCTTTTGACACTGGTCTTGCTTTTATGGCGGTCTGGACATTCTGTAGCCCAGTGCCCTTTCTTCTGACAGACATAGCAAGTATCTTGACTTTTATCTCGAAAGGAGGGGGAGTAGTCCGTTGGCTTGTCTGAAGAAAACTTTCTTATGACACCTTGCAAAGCTCTGATCAGAAGTTTGATCTGTGTTGGCCCTCCCATCGTGCTGGTCAGCTTGAGAGTGAAATGAATACTGAGAGGAACGACACTGGTCCTTTATATATCCACTGGTCTGACATGAATATATTGGGGTCCATGGCGTTTCAAATGTAGTCATTTGACATTTTGCAGTCAACATGAAACGATCGCATCATTTCGTGAAGAAAGGAGAAGAAAGTAAGAGGCAGAAACGTGACTTATCGCCTCGCACAGTAGCTGAAGTCTTGGCACAAATTCATGCCAGCGATTTTGAAGATGACATGAGTGAGCCAGAATCCAGACCCAGAGTGTCTACACCAAGCCAAAGTCCACCTTCACCACCAATAAGCCCTGAAAAGTACTACCACATTCGAGAAACGGAGAAACGCTCCTCTAGAAAATTTAGATCCACGCCTACACGCACACGGTGAAGTTTAAAGATTTCAAATCCGACGTACCGTTGGAGAAAGCAGAGGGGTTCATCACCGATGTGTGGGATTCTTTATTAACCACACTGAAACAGCAATGTGAAGCCAAAGAAGACGACCGCTTGAAACTTGAAGTCCCCCGTTTGGATCGAATTTAGAAGCACAGCAGAATTGACACCTTCCAAAGTCATGGACAAGATTCAACACGTACAGCAATCCAACGACTAGTTTCACATCACTGACGGAAAAGCGACACTGTTCATGACCCACGTTTCTCTTCCCCAAGGGACCGGACGCAAAACGTTATTATTGGTGGACGACCTTCGCAGCACCAAAAAGAGCATCGTCCAAATTCACAACCCTCAGGACAAGATTTATTTAGCCCGTGCCATCATCGTAGGACGAACGTATACCGAAAAGAATGACACGGTAGAATGGAAAACAGCACGGCGAACAATTAAAAAATCGGGTCGAGCCAAACAACGGAGAGAAGCAGGACTCCTGTTACAGCAAGCGGGGACATCCAAAGACACACCCTGTGGCATTCCTGAAATGCAAAAATTGCAAGACGTCTTAGCTCCATACTCTACACCTTGAAAGTACACCATCAAGAAGTGCGCGGACCTCTGTTGTTTCGAGGCAAAG
Organism: Megalonaias nervosa; assembly: GCA_016617855.1. Lineage (NCBI taxonomy): Eukaryota > Metazoa > Mollusca > Bivalvia > Unionida > Unionidae > Megalonaias > Megalonaias nervosa. The sequence goes on from JAECUM010036301.1 coordinate 3,553, forward strand.
ATTTCAAAGACGGAAAATACATTCACGTCTATCATCACGATGAACATTTCGATGCCACTACCAGTATCACCGGATTCCTGGAATACGGTTATTACTGCGAGAAATGTGACTATGGCTATAACAATCGAGAGCAACACAAGCATTGTGGATTGAAATGCTCAGGATGTTTGGACTTAAACCCTGTCTGGACGAAAGACAAGAACGAGTGCATTGCCCAGCTTGTCAGCGCACTTTTGTCAGACCGACCTGTTACCAACAACATCTAAAGATGCAAGGTTCACAGCAGAAATGTGGTTGTTAGCTGCTGAGATTGTGCCCAACTTGTGGACAAGGCATACGTACCAACAGTGCCACGCTGCACGTATGTTCATGAAAGAAACGATGTCACATTTGTCACCAAATGGAGGACTTGGAACACGAATGCTACATTCAAAAATACCATTCCAAACATGAAGAGGAAGAAGATGACCAGAAGAAAGGCAATTTCATCTTTTTCGATTTCGAATGCATGCAAGAGACTGGCATTCACATTCCTAATTTCTGCGTGGCTCACCGAGCGTGCGAGAAGTACATCCAAGAACCTATCTTTAGTCATTGCCCTCACTGCAGCAAGATTCCTGGAGGACGTGAAAAAATCTTTCGGGGACCGAACACGCTAGCCGATTTCGCCTAATGGATCCTAGACCCCATCGACAAAACGTGGAGCCAAGAGGACATCGAACATTACGGAGATTATCATCGCTATGCCACGGTGATGGCTCACAATTTCTCGGGATACGATGGTCAGTTTCTTCTCGATTACTATACGGAACAAGGTACCGAACGTCCGAAAGTGACTTTCAACGGAGACAAAATCATTTCCATGCAAGTGGGACAAGTGCAGTTTAAAGATTCGATGAGTTATTTGGCCATGCCTTTGAGTCGAATGCCTAAAACGTTTGGAATGACAGAAATGGCCAAATGCTTTTACAGCACTTCTTCAATACCGAAGCCAATCAACACGCCGTTCTACCCCATTTGCCTGAGGCTCACTACTACGACCCCGACAACACGCGTACCGAACAACGAAAAGCTTTCTACGCTTGGTACCACACTAACGCCTCGGACCCTTTTGACCTTCACGAAGAAATGTTAAAGTATTGTCGTTCCGACGTGGACATTTTACGGCGTTGCTGTGGAAAAGTTTGAGAACTGTTCATGGAAGGATCGATCCTTTGAAAGAACCCTGCACCATTGCCAAAGCGTGTTCCTTAGTGTACCGCCAATGATTCATGCCCGAAAACACTCTAGCTGTCATCAGTCCTCAAACGACGAACTTTGTCAAACGTCAATATTCGTTCAAAGCCCTGCACTGGTTACATTACTTGTGCGACAAGGAAAACAAATGGATCCAACATGTCCGCAACGGAGGAGGTGAAAGACTATCGGAAGGTATTCGGTGGATGCCTGGGACTTAGAAAACCCCAAGATCGAGTATGAGTTTAACGGGTGCTTATTTCACGGATGTCCCATCTGTTACCTTCAGCGTGGCACTAAAAATCAGTTTTTACAACGAACTATGGAGGACTTGTACCAGGCCACATGGCAGCGGCGGTTGAAGTTAGAAGAGCAAGGATACCAAGTGGTGGAAATGTAGGAACACGAGTACGTTCACCGATTGAAAACCGATCCCAAGTTTAAACGCATCGTGGAAAGTTACAAACTGGTGGACCCACTGAACCCGTGGGACAGTTTGTACGGAGGACGTACGAATGCCACCTGTTTGCTGTACCAAGCCGACGAGGAGAAAGGAGGAGAAATCAAATACTTGGACGTGTGTTCGCTGTATCCCTACGTGTGAAAATATTGTCACTTTGCCGCAGGACAACCGCAATTCCTGACGGAACACATCGACGTGGACAACATTCGACAATACGAAGGATTGATTAAGTGCAAAGTCTTACCTCCCACGTACTTGTACCATCCCGTTTTACCTCACCCTTGCCAAGGAGAACTGATGTTTCCCTTGTGTCGTACTTGTGCCGAAACGAGCATCCAAGACCGACCTTGTGAACACACTCAGGAAGAACGCGCCTTGACAGGAACGTGGGTCAGCGTGGAATTGTTCAAAGCTCTGGATTTGGGATACCAACTGTTAGAAGTGTACGAAATTTACCACTTTCCCAAGACAGAAATATACCACAAGGGCGACGAGACTCAGAAAGGCATTTTCTCAGACTTTTTGAAACTGAAACAAGAAGCCAGCGGCGATCCTTCCTGGTGTCACACTCCCGAAGACGAAAAGAAATTCAAAGAGAAATACTGGGAGCAGGAAGCCATCACTTTAGACCACATCGAGAAAAACGAAGTAAGGCGATCGTTTGCCACAGACAGAGTATTTGACAAAACCTTCCCGCTGCTTCCAGATAATTCACAACAAAACCAAATACATGAAACACGTGTACGTCGTTCGTGAGGACTTGATCTTATTCAATTACGAAGAAGAACTGGACTTTGTAGAAGCCGACAAATTTGGAAATGTCATCATTGCGGCGTTCGTGACTACCCATGCTCGCCTAAAACTGTACGAAGCTTTAGAACTGTTAAGAGATCGTGTGCTGTATTTTGACACGGACAGTTGCATCTACATCGATCATCTGGGTCAACAGCACCCGGTGATCGAAGGAGACCGTTTAGGAGCCTGGACGGATGAGCAACCGGACGACAAGATTCTAAGTTTTGCAAGTGGCGGTCCCAAAAATTATGGCTACGAATACCGGGACAAAGAAGGAGAAGTGCACACGGAGTGTAAAGTGAAAGGATTGACTCTCAATTATCGCACCAGTCGACTGGTGAACTTTGGCGTCTTGAAAGAAGCCTTGCAGTCTGGAGAGAATGGAAATTTTAGAGTGATCACCAACGAACCGCACAAGATTGTACGTTTATCTACAGACCTAATTTTCAGTCGAGCCTTGGAAAAAGTCTATCAAATCGTGTACCAGAAGCGAGTACGGCTTCCCAATCACTTCACTTTACCGAACGGTCACGCCAATATTGCTCATCATATTAAATGGGACAACATCCAAGACCGATAGTTCATTGTAGCTACCAACACCAAGCGAGAAAGATGAATCCTTTCACACAGCAAGAATCAAGCATAACACTCAAGTCCAACGAGTAACTCGAGTACGATGCTGTGCCTTGCGATGGCGGGGATGCCGTACGCTGTGACCTCAGCGATTTAGTACCACATCATGGGAACTTTGCCACGACAACAACTATACCTACCATGAAAGTGATGCTGTGCGTGTCAAACCTGACGGATGCAAAAGCGATGCCACTCGTCATCGTTCATCTTTTCACTTTACTGGTTTTCATGGTGGATATCATCATTATGAAACCATGCGGCTACCACCTTACGAATGTCATCCAAAACTGAGCAACCTCCTGCGGATTTCACCGTACCCTCATCGAAATAAACCTGTGAAAGACAAATATTCGTTCTCTGTGCGATTGCCTGATTACTGCGACTTTGAAAGTCGATTCCAAACCTTCAGAGGAAAATGGCCAAAATATCTGGGAGAACCTACCCCCGAAGAATTAGCTAGAGCCGGATTTATCTACTTGGGCGAAGGGGATAAAGTTAAGTGCTTCAGTTGCGGTGTGTCACTTCACGAGTGGGAGAAGAAAGATTCCGTTTATCTGGAACATGCTCGATGGTCTCTGGATTGTCACAACCTACCTTTAGTGAGACCTCACCATAGAAGTGGCATACCATGTTTAAGAAACCAGCTTGGCTAGGAGTCAAACGTTGGACAACACCTAGACAGGTATTTAAACCCCATTTAATAAATAATATTCAAAGATTACCAAGCCAATTGCAAGAGAAGATCTACAAGGAAATTTAGCAGGGACTTGTCAGAGCAAAATCTCAATTGGTGACTGATGAAACTAACAAAAGTCAAGAAACAAGTCAGATTTCTCTGGATCAAGTGTGCGTTCTTCCGAATATTTCGCTTTAGACCATTTACGTTAGAAGATGTTAATGACATTCTTGACTCTTTCCTGGAATGGCAGTGGTCAGAAATTACTCACTACATTCGTCACTTTCGCTTTAGGAGAAGTGTTTGACTGCCGTGGTGATGGACACTTTACAAGAGAACATTCGTGGTTTGCCTTTGGAGTTGAGAGAACGTCTTTATCGACAATTCGTCAATATACAAGTCAAGTGCAAAGAACAATTGCATCAGTTACGTCACCGATGTTTGAATCACTGGTACCTTGATCGTATAAAAGGACTGATTGAGACGAAAATGTTCCAGTGGTCAGACATTGATGAATCACGTGAAATTCATAAAGTTTTGGATGCCACTCATTCAACTTACAAGGTGATCCTAATACACCGAATTCCAAAAGACGAGTTAGAGGATTACCAAAATCTTTTACACGACGTAAACTGATTTCAAAAGGAAACTTCTGTGGGACGTGTGGTATGTGAGTTAATGATTAAACATTTTTGGTACGGTACTAAAATAAAACCGATGCTGTTCAGAAACTATACTTATTACCATACACCAAAGAGGATATAAAAACGGACTACCATGCCACGCCATTTATCATTCGTGATACAACAGATTCCGTGGAAGAAAATCAATGACAATATTCAAACAGTGGAGGATTATCATCTCATTTTACGAGAACTGTGTCCATTGAATTGGGGTCGACGGTGGTGTGTGTCTTAGTGAATTGCTTTCTGGGATTTCGTTTACCAGCCGATTCTTGGTGGACTCTTTACGAACAGTACATACCAACCAAAACAAGAAAGTGGTCCCTTTAAATGTACACGAAAAACTCATTCTGTTAAAAGCTTCGCGCTTTCATCTTGATACTTTTCGACCTCTACAGACAAACAAGATTCGTCAACTTTTAGGTGCTGAAGGTGTGTACGATGATGTGTGTGTAGCTTGTGACTTACACCCTCACTGGAAAGATGTACGTGACTGGAAAGGTTGTGGTTTCGAGGCTTGGACAAAAGAAGTGGCACACTATGCCCAAGATTTGTCATCCTGACTTTAAACGTTCAGTGAAAAAGTAACTTTTAAAACCTGTGTTAGTGACAGTACCAGAACAGGAACCACTCCCTTCAGGACAGGACAGGACCGTCATCTACATCCCCGAAAGGTCATTCCAGGAGGACTCCTCTGTGACTGTGCCGAGGAATGTAGAGACTCTAAGGACATTACACACTGTCCCTACGATACCACATCTTGATCACCAAAAATGATGTACAGAGACTTGTTTATTTTCCACTATGATGTATCTTTTATTCATGTACTTAACTATTTGGCTTTTATGTATTTTTGTCTTTCGTGTTGTTCACAATTAAAGATTGCAATAAACGTGTCCTGAAAAAGGTATAAAAACTCTTGTCTTGTCTGTCTTCCTGTCAAAAGTGACATTCCTTGCACCTCATAGGCTACCTCTACTGTCTCTACTCCATCTTCCTCCACTTTCAAAGTCACTGACGAACACTTAGATCGTGCCAGTTGGGGGGCCTTTTATCTTCGCCAATCCTTTAACATGCTCATTGCTGGACCTAGCGGTTCAGGCAAAACCGAATTTGTCAAACGTTTGATCGAACATAAACATCATTTGATCGATCGTCCACCTCAACGAATCGTGTTTTGTTACAAAGAGTGGCAATCTACGTAGAGCTTGTTGCGAGAAAGTCAAGGCGATTCCATCGTCTTTGTGGAAGGCATTCCTGGCGACAACGACTGGATCATGGCTGACCCTAGTGAAACCCATCTGGTCATCTTCGACGACATGTTAGGAGAAGACAAAGAGGAAATTAAACTGTGGTTTACGCGCAAAGGGGATCATCGTAATGCCAGTGTCATTTACATTACACATAATTTGTTTCAACAAAGTAAAGCCCATCGTACCATCTGTCTCAATGCTCATTACGTGGTCTTGTTTAAAAGCCCTAGAGATAAATCGCAAGTACAAGTCTTAGCCAAACAGTTAGGAACGCCTTGACTGACTCATGCATACCACGATGCCACTCAAACCCCACATGCCTGTTTAGTCGTGGATTTAAAACGCACCACTCCCGAGTATTTGCGATTTCGTGCCCATCTGTTTCACCACTGGTGACCAGACGGAGGACCTGTCGTGCACACGTCTCCGTTGATTTCATATAAAAGTCTATAAAAACCTCGGTCACTTTGGGACTGTCTCACACAGTGTCAACATGACATCCCTTCAGTCTTATCTTCCCGTCAAATTGATTCGTGCCTTGTACGGCATCGGTCGCGAAAAAAATCCACAAATACGTGCTCGTGTCTTAGAAGCCAGTCTCAAAGAAGTCTTACGATGGTTTGCAGTGACATCACGTCAATTACTGCAAGGCATCATTCACATTCCACATCAAACCAAAAGTATTTTTTGACAGAAACAAAGTAGCCTTCACGCAACTGGCTGATCCTAGCATCAAACCAAAAAGCAAATAATTTTGAAACCTGGAGGTACCGGATCTCTAGGAGATGTCATCATTTGTTCCTTCTTAAAATGGGATCCCAATGCTCCCAAAGTCCTCCCCAAGAACAAAGTCACTCCTCGACGTACCCAGAAGAAAACGAACAAGAATAACGGTGTCAAGTCCAGGTCACAGACACAGAAAAAGAAAAAGAAAAGCCCACATAAAACAGCTTCTACCCGCAAGAAAGGTACTGCCGCCAGGACGCAACCTGCGTCTCCAAAAACTTCTCCAGTGGTGACACCCTCTTCCTCTTTAGCGGCAGTGGCCGCTGCTCACAAAGTACCTGCCCCCAAAATCAAAGTCCAAGAGAGATCGGGTGTGTTAAAGAGTTTACTGGATTTGTCCAAGAAAGAACTGTCCCGATTGAGTCTGTTGCGAACCCCTCCAGGACGTGTGATGTCTGCCATGAAAATGATACGACAAGCCGACAATCACTGGCGCCTCATTCGAGTATAAAAAAAGATCTGCGGTAAACGATAGGTTCAGTTTTTTTGCGCTCTTGAACGCCCAAAGATGTCCGTTCAAAGACGTGTACACAGTCACCATCTTCGTTCTTCTGTCCAAGAAGGAAAAGGAAAAAGAAAAGGACTGCCTCTTCGTTTAGCCAAACATTAGGACATATTGTCCGTCCTGTCCAAAGCTCCTCCACCCATGCGAAAAAAACTCAATCAAACTGCCTTCAAAGATGTCATCGATACCGTGAGCGAATGTTGTCTGAATGTCTTGAAAGGCAGGATGCCCTTGTCTAAACATCAGAAAGAATGCTTAGCCTAACATCGACACGTTCTTCGCCAAAAGGTCCAAAAGAAAATCCCCATTCGTCAAAAGAAATAGATGTTGGTGCAACGCGGAGGAATTTTACCCCTGTTAGGACCCTTACTGGGAACAATAGGACGACCCTTGCTGAAAGGAGTATTGGAACGATGGGAAGAATCCTGGGATGAAGATAAAAGGGTCAAGAAGATAAAAGGGATCTCTGGAATCAAAAGATCTCAAACGTAACCCTTGAAATCCAATGGAAGGACGATAACTGACTTTAGTACCTTACAAACGATGGATGGAATACCATCGTTGGCAAGAACAACGGACCCAACATTTACCTCCAAATCCTCACTTGACGGATATGTCCCAGTTACAACACGAATTGCAATCATTGATGGATCTCAGCGATTTGTCAGAAACGGAAAAATCGCAACGGTACGGTCATTTGTTGCAACGACTGCAACTCTTTCACCAAAAAGCCTTAGACGAAACAGCTCTACCCACTCTGAAAGATTCTAAAGCCCTGATGAAAACTCCATTACCAACACCACCACCGCCAGTGGTCAAGACAGATCCTGCGCCACGGATGCCTGATGAAGAAGAGGTACGAGAAGTCTTTCAAACACCGTCAGCAGCTACCATCCCTAGTAAGATTTCAGCGTCCTTGTTGACCCCTTCCTCTACACCCCAAAGAGAAGAACTTAAAGCTTGGGTTAAAAAGATGATGTCCACTCCTCCTTCGACAGAATTCAAAAAGAAAGAAGGGAAACCAGAAGTGAAAAAAAGAAAAGAAGACCAAAACCATCCCATCACCGCCACCATCACCATTACCCTCGACTACTACTCCCGTGGCACATCGGACACGTAAAATCATTTCTAAACCACCCACACATCCTATCCAGGGTAGCATTATTGAAGAGTGGATCACTTATTAAACAAATGGAGAAGGCGTTAGCCAGCATTTACTACGATCCATCCCATCCTGCAGGTTACCGAGGAGTTCAGCAATTGTATCGTGCTGCCAAAATTCGACTGAAAAGTGTCCGTTTACCTCAAGTGCAACTTTGGTTACAAGAATAAGCCACGTACACCTTACACAAACCCATTCGACGAAAACCTTCCAGAAGTCGCACCCGTGTGGAGTGTATTGACCATCAATGGGAAGCTGATTTAGCCGATGTCTCTCATTTGGCCACCTACAATCGTGGCTACAATTATTTTTTTGTGTGTCATCGACGTCTTTTTCAAATTTGCTTGCGTCGTGCCATTGACTTCCAAATCGAGCAGTGAGTTAGTGCGAGCCCTCAAACTGGTGTTGAAACAAAGCGGACGTGATCCTCTTCTATGGCAAACCGACCAAGGCACCGAATTTCTGAATCAAGCTTTCCAAAAAGAATTGAAGAAACGTGACATTCATTGTTTCACCACCGAGAATCCCGAAACCAAAGCCGTCATCGTGGAACGTTTTCAACGCATCTTGAAAGAACGCATGTGGAAATATTTTACGCATCAACACACTCTCAAATACTTCGACGTAATACCGCAAATAGTCCAAGCGTACAACCAATCTTACCATCGGAGCATCGGACCAAGAAGTGACTCCCGACAACGAAGTGGCCGTCTTCGAGCGTCTATTTGGTGCGTCCCCGACGGTGACTGTCCCCAAGAAAGGTGGAGTGTTGGCAGAAGGAGATTGGGTACGCATTGGCAAAACCAAACGCACTTTTGACAAAGGTTACTTACCCAACTGGACCACCGAATTTTTTCGTGTCACTGAGCGAGTACGTGGCCGTTATCCTTCCGTCTATAAATTGGAAGACATGAACGGGGAAGTGTTAAAAGGAAAGTTTTACTTGCCCGAGTTGCAACATGTGACCAAAAAAGAAGACGAAGTGTACGAGATCGAAAGCATACTCGATCGAAGAACCCGAAAAGTGTCAAAACGACGTGTGAAAGAAGTGCAAGTACGTTGGAAAGCATATGCGCCCAGTTTTGACTCTTGGATCGATGCTTCGCAAAGCATCGACCTTAAAAAGAAGTGACCACCATGCCCTTCAACACAGCCTCAGCTACCGCAGTGGCCACTCCTTCCCCCAGTTCTTCTCTGCAAGATCTACAAAAGCAACCCTAGTGGGTGTGGTGTGGAGAACGTGTGCCTAAAACGCAAATCGTCTTTTCCTGCCAAATCTTTGTGGTGTATTGCGTCATCGGTGCTGCCATTGCCAATTTGAGTTTGCAACAAGGAGACAAACATTTGTGGACCATTTTACTCAGCAGATACATCGGTTACCTTCGTCCCAATCCGTCCTTGAAATATTCCTCAAACGGGAACAACAACGGGAGCCTTGCGTCCAACGTCAGCCCCCCCTTCCAACAGTCACCATAACAATCCTCTTTTAAACACTCCTCGGACCTCCAGTGACCCCTCAGACACTTGAACTCTGGAATAATGAACAACCAATTTTACTTAACGTTACCTAGTGACAGTTCGATGGAGGTGTTTCCCAATAACACCTTATGCTGTTACACGGCCAAATTACCTCAGGCCATCCAAGTGGATCACGAAGCCCATTGGAAAGTGACTTTGGTGGAAATGATTCACCCTACACAAATCAAAAACGTCATCGAAAATCAAAACACTTTTACGGTAGAAGTTTATGACGAGCTAGTGTAACAACACTTGGATGAACGAACCACTGTAGGTGACTCTATGAAATCACAAGACCCCAAAACTAAACGGACCACTTATCGGTTGAAAATTTCCCCAGGCTATTATTTTAATGGTCAACGTTTGGTGAACGCAGATGCTGACAGGTTCAATGGCGTGTTTGGGAAAGTCTTGGAGAAAACCAGAAAAAGTGTCACGATCGAATACCATAAAATAGATCGTCGCCTACTGATGAAATTTTCAGAGGACAAAGTATTGACCATTACATTTTGTCCTGAATTGTATGACATTTTGGGTGGAGTCCACAAGTTGATCATGATTAGAAACGAAATAGCAGCCGTTACCAGCAACGTGGATTTTGCGAAATATTTTCGATCCCCTGTAGAAATGAACCAAGGACTGAATTTGATCTTTGTGTACTCCGATGTGGTGGAGTACAACGTGGTGGGACACACCTCCGTACCGTTACTGCGTGTCATTCATTTCAAAGTGGATTCTGCCACGAACGCTAACGAGGAAGGTGGAAACACCTATCAAGTTCACCGCGAATTTGTATATCCTCACTATTTGCCCGTCAGTATGTCGTATTTCGACGCTGTCAACATTACTATAAAAGGAGATCTAAGACAAAATATTCCATTCACCAAAGGAAAATCACAGTGAAACTCCATTTTCGAAAACGATTACTCCAACCCCTTGTCAGTCATGTATCCTGTGTGCCAAGGAGTCGCTCGACAGCGAGGACATGGTTTAGGAAATATGTTAAAATCAGCCTTTCGTTCGGTGGTTCCCGTTTTGAAACCGATGGTGACACGGGGATTGCACGCCTTGAAAGATACCGCGTTGTCGCAAGGTAAAGAATTTCTCAAAAATGTCATCATCGACAAACAAAATCCCAAACAAGCTTTCTTGAGAGCAGGCAAAATGTCTTGCTTCAAACAGGCAAAGACATTTTGGGTGGACGAGAAACTCGTATAAATGTTTCGGACGCTGCACAGTCAGGCATTCCTACTTCCCTGACGCCACAGCAAGGACAAGGCAGAAAGAGATGACGAAAACACCCCTTCAAAGGACTTCACACCCCAAAGATAGAAAGACTAAGAAAAGAAAAACCGTCCGAGACTTAGACGTTTTTGATTACTAAATCAGAGAAAATGATGCACCGAGAATCTTGCGCCTGTTCCAGGTCGGAACTGCATCTGTTTGCCATACCACCCACCATGATGACGATGCAAGAATCCCAATGGGTCGAATTTGATCCTGTCTCCGATTTGACGCATTCAGCTCCCATCGAGTTTGAAATTAAAGGACAGCCCGAAGATTACATCGAGCTAAATAGCAGTTACTCGTATCTGAAACTGAAAGTGATCAAAACGGACAACACCAATCAGGGAGCCGATGACAGAGTAGCTCCCGTCAACAATTTCATGCATTCCTTGTTCAGCGAAGTGGATTTGTACTTGAATAGCCAACTGGTCAGCAGTAGCATGGATACTTACCCTTACCGAGCGTACCTGGAAAATCTCTTGACGTACGGAAAAGAGGCCAAGAACACTCATCTGGATGCTTGCGTGGTATGGAAACCTGACATAGCAGGCGAGGACACGTTTAACGACACAACCCAGACAGCAGATGACAAATCCTCACAATGTGGGCTTAATGACCGTCGAAAGAAAATCCTGCAAGGTCGTAGTTTACAACTGATGGATCGTTTGCATTTGGACATGTGGTTGCAAGATAAGTATTTCCTCAACGGAGTGAATATTCGCCTGAGACTAAATCGCAGCAGTACCGCTTTTCATTTGATGGTTCATGCCAACGAGTACAAAACCATCATCCAAGAAGCCAGACTTTACGTGCGTCGTGTAGAAGTGTTACCTAAAGCGGGAAACGACATCAGTCACACATTGAGCAGATCGACCGCTAAGTATCCAATACGACGTGTAGAAGTGAAAACATTCACCATTGCAGCTGGACTCCGATCCAAGATCGAAGATCATCTGTTCCAAGGACAGTTACCCAAACGTTTAATCGTTGGTATCGTCAGCAATGCAGCCCTCAATAGAGGATCAAAATCCTTTCCAGTTAAAGCACTACAGAGTGTCCAAGATCGAAGTCAGTCGTGATGGCAAGACCTTGTGTACCATACCCTTCGAACCTAACTTTGCCCAGAAGAATTACTTTAGATCATACTTGTCCCTGTACGAAGCTACCAGACAACTAGGAACCAACACCAGTCACGGTATTTCTTATGTCGGAGGTTACACTTTGTGGGTCTTTGATTTCACTCTAGACCAAGGCAGCAACGAAGGACATTTCCACCCTATAAAATCCTGTCATCTGCGTGTGGAACTTCAGTTTGCAGAAGGTCTCACCGAGACGGTCAACGTCATCCTGTATGCCGAATTCGATGATACCATAGAAATCAACAGTTTGAGAGAAGTCATTCTAGGCTATTAGAAACTATGGAAGACACTTATCACTCTTTGAACGGTAGAGAAATGGAATGGGAGGATACCGTGAAAGCAGAACCCGAAGACAAAGACGAAGAGGACATAGTGGTCACGTCCAGATGGCCAGAACATGAACAACATTAAGTGTTCTGCTTTGCCAAACACATTGCAAATAAAATTACGGAATTGACCAAGAAAGATTGCTATGGATGTCAAAATGATCATCCCAGTCAAATTCAACACGATAAATGTCTGATGATGAGTGAAGAAGAAAAATTGGACGAGTATCTGGACAACGCTTGGAGTCTCATCTCGGAAGAAGCAGTGTTGCATGAGTGGTATAAAGGCTTGCGTGATCATTCTTGCCCTCCATTGTCTACTCTGGAAATCTATTGCATCGAAGCTCTCTTAGCCCAGAGTGAAGAGACGAAGCAAAGAAACGGTTACTTCACAGAGATTTTCAAACAAAAAGTCAGAATTGAATTGATGACTTATCATTCCGTGAAAAAAACAAGAAAAATGGATACCTGGGAACTTTATTACCTTTTGAACAACAATTCATATACTGCTTCCTGGAATCGTGTCGTGTGTGCTAAAGATGAACTACCTCATCGCAAACCTCAAGACCATCAAGCTTATGTCATCAACACGGACGACAGTCATCTCCCAGGAACCCACTGGGTCGCCGTCTACTTCCCTAAAGAGTGTTGTGTTTAGTATTTTGATTCGTATGGATTACCCCTTTTGGAAGACGACATCATGACTTTATGAGAAGAAATGCCTGAGGACATGATTCAATAATGTGAAATTACAAAGCACAGATTCCATGGTGTGTGGACAATATTGTGTTTATTTTCTTCATGAACACAGTCTTGGATACCCTTTAGAACATTTAGTGACTTATTTTGATCGTAACTCTTCTAGAAACGATGAGAAAGTAGATCGATTGTTTTGTGACCATTATGGCTATCTTTTGTCTTTAGCTAGAAAACGCAGTGTAGATCAATGGCCTCATGACTTCCATAAGTGGAAATCTCACATGACTTCACAATGTTGTCAACCTTGTCAAAAAAAAGTTTCTTTGATGTTATTGTTAATTGTTAGTGGTTAGTTGTTTGTTGAATAAAAAATGTTGTGGTTTGAAACAAATGTGTCTGTTGTTTGTTTTCAAAAAACACATGAATTTATGCTCTTTGACTTCTCTCAATCCCTCATCATAACATTAGCTATCATAGCGTTCTGATCCAACAAAGATGCAGTAGAAATGTTTTCTATCGCGTCCGCGTTTGAACCATATAAAGCGGGTCGGCCTCCAGTCTGGCCATCCATGGTTGACTCGTCCACCTATGAACATGCCTTCCAGACTAACCAAGCTGAACGAAGCTTAAGTGAATTTACATCGTGTCAGGCTAAACCTGATACCAAAGCCTGAAGAGATAGAGAATGTCAGGATGTTAACAATAGCACAAGACCTGGTAGAAGAGGTCTTCAGAGAAGAAATCAAGAAAGAATAAGAAGAATGGACAGAGAAGTACAGACTTCGGAAGCTGCAAAGAGAACTGACTGATATAAAAACATCCTACAATTCCTAAATGCGACCAAACTTAGGGATAAAATATAAAAATTTCCAACAATAAAACCACACAAACCAACTAATAACATCCTTAAACACTGCGCGGGTGTCTCTGAAATGTCGATCGGGACCTGATTATTCAGCGGAGACGCTCGTGCAGATCGAAATCTCAAATTAAAATCTTAAATTAAAATAGGGCGTAGCACAAAATTACCAATAACAAACTGGACTACGGGTGCTAGATTTACACATCAGCAAAACTAACCCTCCTTAAACAATTGGACATAATCCAAACCAAGGCGTTAAGAATATGTACAGGCTTCCTATCAAACACATCCAAAGAAGAATTGCAACTCCTCACAGGTGAGACACCACTCGCATTGAGAAGAGAAGAGTTGATATCAAGATATGCAGTGAGAGTCTCAGTACCTGATCCCTCACACCCTACGAGAGACATCATCAACAGATGCAATGTCCCATTCAGTAAGAGCTCGTTCCGAACCCACCATCGGCAAAGACGATACATCAATTAAGTAAAGAACTAAATATAGAAGAGCTCCAAATGGAAACCACCAAAGATCCAGACTCTACCCTTGGACATGCCAAAAACCCATCGTTAATCTCCTAGCAAAAACCTTTTGCTCTAAACTAGACTGCCCGCTAGAAATTAGATCCAAAGTGTTAGCAATAATCAACACCAAGTACAAATATTATATCTAAATTTACACCGATGGATCAAAAACAAACAACCCGGACAAAACCGCTGCTGTCCTTACCATACCGGAGATAAATGAAGAACATGGATCAAGACTACCAGATAACTGCTCTATATACACTGCAGAATTCTGCGCTATATTAGAAGCAATCAAATTGGCAGACAATCGTAAGTTCCCCAAAATGCTAATAATTAGCGATTCACTTAGCGTTTTATGCTCTCTGGAAACCGGAAATATAACTGGAATGGAAAATTTCTTAAAAGAAACAAGATTGCTTCTAAAAAAACATGCTAAATCAAGACCAAATTATAGAATTCATGTGGGTGCCATCCCATATTAATATACCGGGAAATGACAAAGCTGACTTAGCAGCTAAAATGCAACGTAATAGCGCAAACTACACTCACAGTGACTACAGCATCCCAGAGTTATACAACATGATGTCTAAAACAAAATCGTTGCAAAATGGCAAACAGAATGGGATTTATGTAGCAAGGGTCGCAAACTGTATACCATATAAAAAACAGTGCGCCGTACAATCAAAGCCCCGCCAACTCTTAATAAACATGACCAACGAATTATAAACAGAATTAAAACTGGCAAAACATTGCTAGCAGGCAGTATGGGGAGATACATAAAATCCAATACAGAACGAAATTCTAATTGCCCCTATTGCCCCAGTACTGAGGATCTGCACCATATTTTGAACACCTGCCACAAATACCAAAAACAAAGGGAAAAACTATTCACTCCCCTTAAAGCAATTGGTTCGCCATATTCCTATCCAGACCTATTACACCACAGTAACCCTAACCCGAACATAACCAACGAGTCAATTTTGCTCTTCCTTAGAGAGATTGATAAAAATGGGAAATATTAATTCGTACTCCAACTCGTCACCTTAAATCATAACAAACAGTGGCAGAAACAGTTGCCTGACGCTAGCCACACCAAATGATCGAATCAGAGGGTGCGAGATGGGGTGGGGCTTCGGTTTACGGCCCACTTAGGGGTATGTACCAGCCTATGCGCGGGCTGTAGCCCTTGCCTCATCTCAGGTCTCATGGAACGATTTCGAGTTGTAAGGTGTGGTTCGTCGGGCAATGCAATGCGACTGCATGTATCCAGGTTCCTTGTTTACCAACTTACCTTTCTATACCTTACAATTCAACTGCCATATACGGTATTGGGATTGTAATTCGTCAAGCAATGCAATATGGCTGCAGGTATCCAAGTCTACAACCATCTATCACAATTTCTCCTGAACACAATTACTAACAACTCCTCCTTTGTCTCTTCTACATCTTGTGATACAGTAGATCATTAAAATACAAACAAATAAACTGGCCCATTAAACTTAGTCATTTTAAGGTGACACAAAACCCAGCCATCAGGACCAGTTGCACAATGCGGCAACAATTTGACTAATTAATTAACTAAATGTAACGTAAGACCCCAAATTAGATTTATAAGGTGGCTTAAAACCAAAAGCTATCAGGACCAGCCGCACAATGCGACGCATTAAAAATCTTGAATCTACATAATATCGACATAGCATAAGACCTCAAATTATCTTTATAAGGTGGCTCAACTCCAAAGCCATCAGGTCCAGCCAAACAAGGTGGCGCCTTAAATTAATTTAGGATGTAGGACCCAAATTTAGATGTATATACGGTGGCAAAACCCAGCCATCAGTCACCAACTAAATAGTAACTAAATAAAATAAATTTAAATTAACATTTAGGATAAGTTGGCCCACAGTATCATTACCACCTCTATAAGCAGCACAAATGATATTGTCAAATTATAATTACGTCTAGACGCCAACATTTATTTTTTGGAAAATAGGGATTCAAAGAGAACCCGGATGTACAGCGCCTTCCTCACGACCACTTTTCCTGCCTTGCCTCGACCGGGCATATTTTTACCTGTCCATGTGAGTGCGTGTGGGTCAATTCCCACTCACCACTTGTCTCATGGAACTCAATGTTCCGAATACGAACAAAATCTATCAGCACACTCTGTGTGTATTAAAGCGAGGGGGACGCGGCACTATTCCGTCCCCCTCGAAAAAATCAATCAGCATTAATCGGTCGCACATGCCCAAGTTGGCGAAAGCGACCTTAATCCAAATTAAGTAAGTAAGCAGTCTGGCTACCCGCGTTGACTAGTCAACATCTTTCAAAATGAACGTGTTTAACCAGTTAAAACACAGTTGGTACTGGATGGTGGATGGAGCCTATGTGGTTGAAAGGTTTCAACAGGAATGGAGGTTTCCAGGCAGCCTAGACTATGCGAACAGCCTGAAAGTAGCCAGGGATGAAGTGCTAGGCATGATAGAGGAACAAGTACAGAAGTTAAGAGGTTTCATTCAACCTAAATATGTAAGAGTAGGCACCTTGAAGCAGGCCATTGATGTTGTCATCAGACTGAGGTGCTTTTTGGAAAATATATTCAATTTGACAGAGTGGTCTTTTGTGAAATGGGGCTTAGACCAGTTAAAGAAAGCCGAAGAAATGATGAAAAAGGTATTGGAAGAAGAAGTGAAGAAGATTAAAGAGACATGGGCAAAAGAGAGAAAGGGAAAAGAAAACAAAAAGAAGAAAGAGGAGTTTGACAGAATGAACAACAATTGGATAAAGGTGCAGGAAAAATTTAGAGCAATGGGACATCCTGACTGGATTAAAGAGGATAAAAAGAAGAAGAAAGGAATAATTGGTAAAGTGAGGAACTGGTGGAACAAGTGGAGAAAATAGAAGAAGAAGAACCAAAGGCCCTTTTCAGGGCCACTTCATATGCCTCGAAAAGATTTATTCTCTCTTGCCTAAATCTTTTTTTAATCGATTGTATAATTTAGGCATGATAGATTGATGTTCATCAATTTATGGTTGTGTATGTCTCAGTCTCTAACCATGTTTCTATGTCTCTGTCTCTATTGTATTTGTCCCTCTCTAGGGTAACGGCTCGTATTCAGGTCAGCCACTTGCCACATTGTTGCCAGTACCGTGACGTCACTCTACCTGTTCCATTCCTATTGTCTCTATATAGTCCCAATCCCTATCGCTCTATAGTCCCACCCACGTTAAATTTCCCCATGTTAAATTCCCCTTGTCGCCATGGTACAACCCTCCTGTTTTAACATTGAAGTCCCATTGTCTCCAAAGTATCCCCTATTACTACATACATACATACATACATACATACATACATACATACATACACCGAGCCACACTGCTGCAGATAATACTGAAGATGTTTAACAAGCATCTTTTGAGTCATAATAATTACTACAGACGGATATTATTTATGTCAGACATTTCGCTCATGATAGCGAAAAGTTAACATCATTTTAGAGGGATATGCACAATTGTCTTCTAAAGTCTACATTATTGTTATGCTCATTCTTTAACATTATGTTGTAAATATAACTGAATCGAATTGCTTCATTGTTAAGATATCAAGGTTGTTGTAAATTTATTATTAAAATCATGACAATTCAAAGTGTGGAAAGCATTGCGGCATATCAAGTGTTATAACGTCCTTGATATGGGTCAAGGTCGTAAAGGTAAGCGCTGTCATAGGCATAGATCCCATCCATCGATTATGAAACAAAAACAGGCGTATAATGGAGACTTGAATCTGTGTGGATATCCGAAAGTACACTGTGAATGACAACAAAAAAGAACAGTTTAAGAAATTAATAGGAAGTGAGGAATAAAGAGTTCTAATATTATTTTCTCAAAAATATATGGCTGAATTAATGCGCTGAGTACTCGTATTTAAAACTGGTTGTCTTTCATTGTTTTTTTAAAAAAATTATTTAGGAACTATGGGTGACTCACAGGCACAAACATGTTCCCGAGACTATCTAGTGAACGCTATCCAGTGCATGTTGTCATACAACGAAGCTACATCAAGTGTTTCAAACGTAGACGCCTCCACTGGGTTCAACACATCAATAACAAAGCCGTTTTTGGTTGTGGAACTATTATGTGACAGGTAATAAAATCCAAACAGCTGGGTCTACAGGTAAGAAATTTACCTAGCGCAGAAATGAGGAATCCTTCCCCACTAGCTAGGATAACTTATTCGTTAAAATCCACGTGATTCTCCTTTAAAAAATCATGACTATGTGCGGATAAGTTTAAGGCGTGTGCTGGAGACGAGATACGTCCAAGATAGAGAGATTCGAAATTATTTGTTGCATATGGTACATGTGACAGGTCACGGACTCTGTCCCTCCCCTGCGTGTTGGCCATGGTAGATGCGTCACAGGTCTCGGCGTCTGCTCTGCCATTTGACCAACACAGCAGGTGGAGGTCAGAATGATGCTGTAAATCATTCACACGCAGCTAAGTGATTAGATTGAAATGTCTGCTGTGAGATAGTTGATTAACAGCCACCTTACTAGCAATGCTTGCATTGAAAATTGGAAAATATGACTCATATTTCTCTATTTCTGTATTTCTGTCTCTCTGTCTCTCTCTTATCTGTCTATTTCTCGTTATCAGATTTTCAGGCTAATTTTTGGGATCTTTTTATATGGGAAACAAGGCCATAGTTTAAAACTAACAAACTCACACATGCCAGATGCAAAGATGGAGAGCAAGACAAAATAGCAAGCATCGTGGTTCGAAAATCAGGAATAGAGAATGGCAACAGAAAATGCAGACATTTATTCGGCTCGTTGCAAATTATGTCTTGAGACATTTAGTTTGATGTCTGTACGTGAAAGTGATTTAAAATCTCAGGCAAAAGGTGCTAAATATGTAGCGGCAGTCAAAGGCGCCCGACTGGTAGCAATGGATGTTGCATCGTTTTTGTTTGTTTTGTTTGTTCTTTAGTTGTTTTTTTTGGGAGGGGGAGGTTACGGCCTCAAGGAGGAGGAGTTTACCTTTCATCGTTTGCACCATCATTGTTATCGTCATCAAAATGATCGTCGTTATTATTATTATTATTATTATTATTATTATTATTGCAGCCCAAAGTATCGTCAGGCTCTCGTCTGTGTTGTCAATGGAATAAAAGTGTGCGGCGACATATTTGCTGTTCCTCTAGCAACTCGATTGATGTTGGCAACATACGACGAATCTCTCATAAACCAAATGTGTGGATACCTACCTGGTAAACTATAACCTTTAACCATCGGTTATGTAATTGTCTGAAAATATGTCAGTTTCATAATTTCAAAATATTTTTTACAATTACTTCATGGCAAAAGATCTCTATCTCCCTCTG
>JAECUM010036302.1:0-31794 GCA_016617855.1 Megalonaias nervosa
TTTTTTTTTTTTTATAGCCTTGCCCATTCGTGAAACTGGGACCTAAATATGAATTAAGTAAAGCATTTTCATCATCACAGATTGACTGTGATTCATTTGGCATGCACTGAGTTTTATCGCTCTATAAATCTGCGCTGGATGATTCTTTCAAAAGAATTTGGTTAAATTCGTATTCATTTATTTCATCTTTGAAAAGTATAGTTTTCATTTAGAGATGGTTAATTCTGTTACTGATGTGCTGTGCCATTTCCTGCAAGTGTAATTCGTTAGCTATGTTGTGCGCAGATTGCGCGTGCTCCAGAGCTCGAATAATATTTCCTCTTCGGAACTGGTAGTCGGATTTAGCTACCAGAAAGTCCATTTTCAAGATATTTGGAAGGGCAATTTCAGAATTTTCGATCTGCCCTAACAATGCACACGCTTGTTTCATGTCGTCTGCCCGCGGATTCAACAGTCCCATTGTAAGCCCATTATCCCCACATTGTAACAGAAGAGAAACCAAAAGACAAAGGGCATAACCAAACCCAAAAGGACCATCCTTACTTCCATCATGCTGAAAGTGTGTCATAGCGTTCTGTAAACTCACCTTAGTCTTATTGTGTAGCCATTTATATGTTTCATAAGATTGCTTCTTTCGAAAATTCAGTATCCTTATCTGAACCATCAAGCTACGGGCGTCATTTACGAAGAGCCATCCTGCAGCCCGGCCTGTGTTCCCTGCAGGGTTAGTCTCTATCATCATCTTGGCATCATCTGGCATTTGCCGCAGCTTCTCTAGCTTTTTTATCCTGATATACATGCGTGTCTTTGTTGCTAGCAATTCTAAGGCAAAATACTGGGGATTGCTAGTCTGAGGAACGATGTCAAACGCTGAGCTGATCTGTCTTTGGCAGAGTCAAGATCTTTCTTGAATAAATACGCGCCCGTATTAAGATACCTCAACATGCATAGCATATCAGGTTCATGATGGTACCTCTCTTGTAGGGTTGACGACAGAGATTGAAACTTTTCATAATTCCCTTGGTTAATGAGAGTGCTGAGAAAGTTGTATGTCACTATATATCGCCTTCTCGGTAATTCGTGAGGCACGATTGCTCCGGGATTGAGTAGCAACGTACATGCAGCTGTATGTGCGTCTGAATTATCCAAGACAACGTTCTTTTGATAGTTGCATGGCGTAGTCGTTTGGACATGCAAGCGCGCTTTCCTCAATTCCTCTCTCGACTTCGGTGCCACTCCAGGCACCATTGTGCTCAAAGAAGCGGACAAAACTTGACCTTTATTCAGATAACTATTAAACGTTTGAAAACGACATGTTTCTTGCTTCTCCAACATAGCAATCTTCCTGTCATTACCTACTTGATCACAGTCTCTGTATTGCCTATGCATCTTGTTCTTGCATTCAGTACTGTTTACAGATGAGTATTCATTTGATATGATACTGTTATCTGTACCTTTGGGGCAATTGTCACTTGAATGTATCTGCTCAGGTTTAAATGCATTCTGATCTATTACATCCATGATGTAACTATATTTATTCTTCAGGGAGTTTTTAAAAACAGACACAACTCGATCGTCTGGGCTGTTTGCAAGGCACTGTAGCAGTAATTTGCATCTTTCTTTGGAGGTAGATCCATCCTTGATCCTCTCGCAATCGTCATTGCTGATGATATACTCTTGTATATGGAGGTCAAGGATATCGACTGGTTCGATGTTTTCAAGCAGAAGGCAACAATGCCGTCTGCAGAGTTTTGATAACTCGGTTTTCTCATCCATTAATGGGAAAAAATATTTACATGAATCACAAATATACGACCTTTCTTCTGATGTTCTTGATTCAGTGTCTTCGACCATCTGAATTCTTACTTGTGACAATTCGCCTTCTATTTTTTGAATTCCACGCTCGAGTTTAAGATCAAGATGATGATATTGATTATCAGCCGTGATCGCCCTCCGGAATTATCCGTATGCAGACGGACCTCGTTTGGGAAGCATGGACAACAGAAGTTGGCATCTCTCCCTCCTTGTCTTTCCACTTGAAATAATCTCAGTGTCATTTTCAGTAAGTATTGCATCTTCGTATAAGTAGGTTAAAACATCCCTTGGTTCCAAATCTTTCACTATTGCTACTCTGTTCTCTCGTAATGATCGCTTATCTTCCGGATCCATCGCCACTGTTTTTCATAGTCTGTAATTGTGAAAAGCAAAAGATTATACAGGGAACTGTTAGTGGATATGTTTGTTTGGTTGTTGCTTTTAAACAGTATTATCATTGTTATTATTATTATTATTATTATTATTATTATTATTATTATATGAAATGTGATTGTCAAAATCACACTTTTCCGCCTTTTCGTTACTAAAGGTACACGTGTGGGTGGTCAGTTGGTTGATTGGTTCATATCCAACAGCACACAAGACGTAAAAATTTATATTCTGCCAAGACGATTGGAACTCCATATCTTGCCCCGATAAATGGTTGCCAACATTGCGACCTCAATTTTTTTTTCTTCATGAAATAGACTGTTTCCACTCGCTGTCAAACCGTTGGTATTACACTTGTCAGTATTTTGTTTTAGCCTAAATTTAGATTTATTACACCAAACAGTAAGTGCCTTTGAAGTTATATGTCTGATTGTATATGCATACAAACTTAGATTCACTGTGTGACATCGATTTTGTCAATGCTTTATGAAAGATTAAGCATGATTTATTAGTCTACATTAACAATAACCAGTCTCCAATTTTACCTACATAGTCACAAAGATAAATAGACCTTTGATTGGTTAATAATTTTAAACAGACTTAAATTTCAGCCAGTGCATGATGAATGCTTGTATTATTGGTTAAAGGCACATCAGCACACGAATTATGTCCATAATGTTACAATTAAAAGTAAAGTTCTAAACATGTACAAATGAAGAATTGCACCCAAACTTTAGGATAAACAATGCTAATAAATATAAACATGTAGAACAACAAGATAAATAGTAAAGGTAAAAAAATTAAATTCTGTAAGTCTATATAAAATAAGAAAAACAAAATAAAATCTTTAAGGGTAATTGTTTTATATAAACAGCTATCCTTCAAAGAGTCTTAGATTTTCTGGTGGTGGTACATTATTAGAATTCACAGAAAGTTATATGAAGAACAAACCCATGTTTTGTTTATGGAATCCAGGCCAGATTGTGTAATTTCGTCATTTGCTTGTCTTGCAACTGTTTCTGCCATTTCGGTAAGATATATAAGAGACTGTTGACTGTCGGGGATTCTGATGTGTGTGTGTGTGTGTGTGTGTGTGTGTGTGTGTGAGAGAGAGAGAGAGAGAGAGAGAGAGAGAGAGTCATATAACTGGCAAAAAGTAAAGTTTTAAATAGCAATGAGTTCATTTTCGCCATTGAAATCTAAGGATGCTGACTCATTGCTTGCGAGAAAGTCACATGTCCATCAGTTGTGAGATCACAAGTTTTTCATGTGTGCATTGTAAAATCTGTCACTCATAACAGCGCATTTGTTCAAACTTAAATGCATGTATTTGTTATTTTGCCTTTTGTCATATTTATATCTGTTTAACAAGAAACCATCTACATATAGAAAAGATACAGGTCAGCCGTTCTACAATTCACTTGAAACAAAGGTAGAACATGGTATGTCAGAGTACTTCAATGGCAGACCATGTTCTACTCTGTTTGCAGCTAAACGCGCACATGCGATTGTGCACCGGATGGTGCATATATATATATATATATATATATATATATATATATATATATATATATATATATATATATATATATACTTTGAATATGAATTGCTCATATTGACTATGTAAATTCAACTGAACCAGACCCACTCACCTACCTCGCCCATCAAAAATACCGCCGTGGGAAATAAGCAGTTAAGCATTCAACCTTGCTCACATAGACTGGTTTTTCCCAGACACACTCCCACAAAAAATTATAGTTGACGGTCCTAAGGCTTGCTAAGGAGATTGTAATGAACAAAATAAAACAACGTCTTGGTTAATTAAATTGTCTCTTTTCTCTTTCTTTGCTCTTTATCACTTTATGAATGGGAGAGGAGACTCCCAGAGATTCATTATGAAAAACATACGAATACTACCTTACTTGTACAAGAAAATAATTAAGAAGAAGAAGATAAAAAAGAAGATATATATATATATATATATATATATATATATATATATATATATATATATATATATATATATATATATATATATATATATATATATATACGTACGTGTATATATGCATGTAAATTTATGCATGAGTACGTACATATGAGGAGCTCCTGATGGCCTAGTGGGGCTTGTCTTGTACAGATCACTTATACATCTCTCACCTCTGTCTCTCTGTTCGAGTCTCGTGTCGTATGTGAAAAAAATCTTGCCAGTAGCTTCTAGTAGATCAGCGGTTCTTCCCGGGGACTTCCACAAAATCAAATGTACGCATGAATATATGGATATAAAAAGTATGGGAAATAAAATTAGACCTAATTGTACCCAGTGAAGGGAATAACCAGATGATGTATATACAGACATCGTCAATATTATACTCAGATTTAAACAAAATAAACATCTACCAGTTAAATACAACACTGAATCATAAATAAAAGAGAAATAATAATTATAAGTACCCTTTAGAGGAGACCGCAAATAGAAAATAAAGTGTAGGATATGTATACTTCCTGCTCGGTCGATCCAACAAATGCTTCTTCTCATTCATTCTTATTTTGCCAGTTCTCAATTTCTTTCTTGCTGATAAAATAAAAATAAAAAAAAACAAACAAACACACACACACACACCCCAGTTCTGATGGAAGTTAGATGTAAAGATAATTCCAAACAGTTTTAAATTTTTAATGTTCTAATAAATATGACTTTGATGTGATACGAAACCTATATGTAATAAATGAGTACTTCCACGAATCTGATAACAACATAATGATAACAAATAAATTGCCCATTCATGAAAATGCGCACAATTCCATAACCGTATAGTAGAATATTTGTCCTGTTATAAATAAGCACATATAATCTGTACGTGGAAAGAGAGTGCAGTAGTCATTGTATGTATATATGTACAGGATTTTATAGGCATATCAGCACAATGCTGACTTTATAGTGCCGATTAAATTTACTTATTCCAAAATAGGCATGCAGCACAAAAATAAAAGAAAAATAGAGAAAAATCACCGAAATACAAAGTCTAATTTGTACATAAATGAACTTTTTAAAAAAGTCCAACACTTCTTACTTGGAACATCAGCACGGGACTTATACCACAGCAAAAGCGTTTCACCGTCAGTCGCCTCTTACGATGTGTAGGAGGGCACGTCAGGTATATTCTATAAAGGGATGGACGGGTAGGGATATTGCCGGGCACCGGCAGGGTTGGTTTTTACCGGGTTGGGTTTCTCCATTCCCATTTTGTCCGGTTTCCCCATCCCCACTCCTCTCTAACCCCCATTTTTTTCAGCTATAAAACAACGTTTTCTTTTATTTTTTCATATATCTAAAAACCCAGTCGAGCAGGGTATTTCCAGGTAGCGCAAAACCCGACTGGGTCCCGGTGGCCGGGCCGGATACCCGTCCATCCTTAATTCTACATCCCCAAGCCTGCGGGGAAGTGTGGTGGACATAGTAGTGAGAAGGAGAAGAAGAAAGAGGGGAAAAAGAAAAACTGCAATACGCAAACTAGCATAAATAGCAAACATGCATGAAATCTCATTTACTGACGGGGATTGGGGGGGGGGACACTCAGCCGTCAAGTAGCCTGGCGAGACAAGAAGGCCATCACCTGAATTTCTGAAAACATAGTTAAGTCAAGTAGTTATGGGATCAGTGTCTGCCCCAAATGTCACAATGCGTCATATGGGAGTTTTCCATTGCGAAAATATCACTACGGGCCGTATGAAAATTTAACATTCCGATGTCACTATCGACCTATATGGAAATTTAACAAAACGTGTCACTATGGGCCTTTTGGAACTTGAAGCACTAAGATATTACTGTGGGCTCTGTGAAAATTGAACATAGGGCCAGGGGACAGGTAATGATCAATAACATACGTTTTTAAGACAAGTGCTAATACATACAAATAAACGGATAAGGGAAGTTTTTGAGCAAATAAAGATTACTAACATAGTCTCTTACTGACCAATACTTCCGTTACTCCACCCCCTCCCACGGCAAACACATTTACACATGTACATTCTTAGGAATAAGTAAATGTAACATTTGGGGTAGAGTTATGATGACCTCTACTTATTCTTATAGACCCACACATGTTCTTAAATTAAAACACCCTCACACACAAAATATATGAAATAAAGGCGAATTATGTGATGCTCATAAGCACGCCTATTTACAATGTGATATACAATTACACATACAACAGGAGGAAGTAGCTCATACACACTTGTACTTACTATCTAATATACCATCACACATGCACACGGAGAGTGGGGTGCGGGTTTTGTTCTGGGGATTTTCTTTTGTCATGTATACACACACACCCAATAACACATACCATTACGCGTACCGAAAGGAATGGAGTAGAGTATATTATTTTGGTTTCCTACACTCATAGTTCTTCACAAACAAATTATCATACACAAACATACACAAAGAGAGTGGGGATAGGATTATTTATTTATTTTTCACACATGCATAAAATCACATTCGTAGACAAAAACAGACAATTACATTCAGAAGCTGGCAGTCAATGGATCACTCTCCCTTCACTCGAATGCTAAGATGTCCCTGAAAATGGCTGTTAGGTGTTAAAATGATCGTTAACACCGGACACGTTTTCAGTCATCGCCGCCTCAAACTTTTTGTCAATGACACTGGTCTAAAAAATTTTTAGAAGTCGTCTGCTTCAGAGATAAAATGTGCTATTTGTTATGGATTTTGATGTGCTGATTTCAAATATGACAATTAAAACAACTGATTGGCTACTGTTTTCAAGATATTTAAGTTTTTAGATTTTACGTCTATGTATATTGTGTAGATAGTAGAGTTTTAATCTTAAGATATAAACCTAGGTCTTTTCATATGTTTATGGTTGCTTTCCATGATAATATTTCACCTGTCCTGTTTATGTAACACTTTAAAAAACAGCAAAAGGGTTATATAAATAAAATTTATTATGAAACAAACGGCAAAACACTATTATGAGTACGGTCAAATGCATCATCTGGAAGAAGTTTACAAATCTGAGGACCAACAAAGACACCTTCCTTTATCTTAGCTTGAGTTAGTCTTGGAAATTTTCCACGGAGGTACTTGAAAGCTGCTTGTGTTTTGTCCATGGCCTTGACAAAGTTCTTCATCAGACCCAGCTTGATCTGCAAGGGTGGTAACAAAATCTTCCTTGATTCAACAAGTGGTGGATACTGTACACGTTTTCTCACTGGCTCCAATGACTCTTGATGTAGTGGGAATCTCTCGCACAACTATCCCATTCGCAGAGAAAACAGCAGTATTCTGTGTATCCAGCCTGCAGACCAAACAAGAGAGCAAGAACCTATAAATCACCACAAAGCTGCCACTGATGTTGGTCATAGTTTATGCACCTCAAAAGTTGTTTCACGTTTTCATAGGTTTCCTTCATATGGACTGCATGACCAGTTGGAATTGATGGCTAAAGATTGCCATTATGCAGCAAAACAAATTTATGAGTCATCTTCGATGAATCAATAAACAGTCTCCACCCAGCTTGATAATGAACGATGTTGAGTGCTGCCAACACACCATCGATGTTGTTGCAGGGTACAAGATCACCTTCCGTGAAGAAGAATGGGACAAAATCCTGTTGACGGTCACGGAACATGGAAACCCTAACATCACCTGCCAGGAGATTCCACTGCTGTAGTCTGGAACCCAACAGCTCTGCCTTACTCTTGGATAGTTCCAAAGCCCTGACAAAGTCATTTAGTTTACCTTGTGTTATGAGGTGTGGTTCAGAAGAGGAGGATGGGAGAAAATATGGGTCATGTGACATTAATGGTTCAGGACTAGAAGTTGTATCCTCTTCCTCTTCCTCGTCTGACTCAAGTGAGAATGATTATGGTGCATCAGGAGCCGGCAGTCCTTCTCCGTGGAGTACTGGGCGTATAGCTGATGGAATGTTTGGATAATGCACAGGCCACATTTTCTTCTTTGACTCACCTTTCCCAACTGGAGGCACCATGCAGAAGTAACAATTGCTGATATGATCTGTTGGCTCTCTCCAAATCATTGGCACTGCAAAAGGCACAGATTTCCTGTTCCTGTTAAACCACTGGCGCAGATTTGTTTTACAAGTGTTGCAGCATATGTGTGGGGCCCACCTCTTGTCCTGATCTCCAGTTTTGCAGCCAAAATAAAGGTGATAGGCTTTCTTAACCTTAGTAGTTATACTGCGCTTTCTTGATGCAAAAGTCACTTCACCTCAAACATAGCAGAAGTTATCTGAATTTTTCACACACGTAGGAGGCATTTGTGCTCACTTTGGCTAAACAGAAATGTGCCCCTTTGCAAAATCAAACACTGACAATTAAGAGAGTACTACACTGTATGATTTCTAGAGCTGATATAGGGCAATTTGTTGAGCAGAGTGATGTAAGATTAGTTATGTTTGCATCATCGATGACGTCTAGGAATAACATGATGCAATTCCTATCATGTATGACGCAATACTAGCTTCAGATTGCATCATTCATTGTTTTGCCTAAAAAGCACGTACTGTCCAAACCCAGTGTTTGATTTATTTATAGATCCAGTCAAAGATGTATTTTAGTCATTTCTGGTTTAAATTGAGATCCCTTCTCTTAATAACTCACTTATCCTCTGACATTCCCAAGTCAAGGGTCGTATATACTGACCCAGTATCATATCTTTAAAACTAGAGCTAATCAACAATTTTAAGCATCATTTTCGTTTTCTGTGACTCAGAATTAGTAAATTTTGACTACATTTATTTCGGAGGCATTTTGGCTGTAGACCAAAATAACAGACCACGTTCAAACACTTGTTTGACACCCCCTTTTTGTTACACATAAATCCTTCTGAGAAATACTACTGTATCTTTTACTTCACATACACTGAATAATCAGGATGCGGCATTACTCAGAAAAAAAAACGAGTTAATATTTTCCTATACAAATGTAGTAATTTTCTATTATATACTCATTCTATTTTCCGTCTAAGACTGAACATTAAAAAGAACACACTACAGGAAACAAAGTTATTGAATTTATGCTGGATTGCAAAATAAATACACAGCCGTAGGTTCAACAATACACAGTAACAGTATTAATGCGCACATAGCAGAATAAATCTCGTTTTGGTCTACTTAAAATTGAAATTGTTACAGTCTTATTGTAATTACATGCAGCGTTTTACAACTTTCCAGTTGGTCTGGAATGGAAGTATTTTGTTTTTCTGTCGATCCAACTAAATTAAATTTTACTAGTTGATGTGGTCTGGATTTATTAACTGTGACAATTACATGTGACTGGAGAAACTGGCCTTGATGCAGATGTACCTGTGTTTCTATTCTGTCGTTGATTGCTTGGAATCAAAATGTATGTCAAATATGAATTCTTTGAATAGAAATTATCAAAAAGACGCAGGATTAGATATTGTTTGCAAGGAAATATCACATTCATTTTGTTTTTGAGTGCAGTTAGGAGAATATATTTTCTAATGAAAATTAAGTCCAAGTTACAGTACAATTGCACCGTGTGGATCAGTTTTTGCAACCCATGTAATTCTGATTGGCAGAAATTTCTCAGAAAGTACATTTTGAGGAAATTCAAGATTCAAAAATGTTAGGATATATATTGCCATTGTTATTACCAGCTAAAGACGGCACATGCTTATGCCTTGTCACGTGCATGATCTTTGTTGGAGGATCCCCAGTTATTTACACCACTACTCAAACCATGTAGTTCCACTCCAGTGGCCTAAATGGCTAGAGCGTCCGCCTCGGATACGGAAGGTGGCGGGTTTGAACCCAGGCTGAGTCATACCAAAAACTTATAGAAATAGTACTAGCAGCTGCCTCACTAGGCACTCCGCATTAAGAGGTTAGTGTTAGGACTGGTCGGCCTGGTGTCAGGATGATGGGACTTAGTGTACCACGATGCCACATGTTTGCAGCATGATACCCCAGTGCTAGACTTCATTATAAAATGCCGCACATGTAGCCATCGTAACGATATGATTCAGACCGTTACAACTACGCTAAAAGTCCCCAAACTCAAAACACTTTTGATTCTAAATGTTCCTGTGATAAATTCTCATTGTCGCCATACACTTTTTACCTTTTTGAGCATATGAAGCTCCCATTTGGCTATATTGCCAATGGTTCAAGAAATACTAAGGTCAACCATTTCTAATAATGTTAAAATATTTTTGGAGTGTTCAGTTTCCGATGGTAAATTCCCTTTGGAGGCTATTTTAGGCCTTCTGAAGCTGTAAAATTTTGACTTGAAATTTTCAAATATTAAATTCCTGTTTGACGCTCTAAACGTTTCGACGTTTTTAACATGGGACTCCCGTTTGAGGCTCTATCAGCGTCCTTTACTACTTCTACTTCTCCTTGTTTACAATGAAAATCAATTAAAATTGGTGAGTAAAGTAGAAGTAGGTGAGACATGCAAATATAAGAGTTTGTCTAACACATTGGTCATAAATAAGTCAGCCTGATAAGACTCGGGTGGCAATTATTACTCCCAAGTCAATACCAACATAAAATAATGTAGCAAGGAATTATGCGTTCTGCATACTCATATTTGATTTTGTTTTGAGTTTTTGCAGCTATTGTTATTTTATTGTATAAAATCTTTGAAAAATAGACAAGACAAACTTTTGTTGCATTACGAACTAAGCAGATTATGCTTTCATCAAATGCCGCATATTCACATCAGGATCTGTTGCGATTGTGCTTTGATGTCTAGATTAATTACACAGAAAATCCAATCAGTTGAGTAGGTCACAGTATCAATAAATTAATATGTATTCACGACCAAACATAATTATGATTAACTGCATACTGTGATACTGTATATTTATGACCAACAGCGTTTTTGTACAGACTTTACTTTATAGTGACACATTTGTAATGTAAATAATTTGACTCAGGATGAAAAGAATGAGCTTGAAACATATATATATATATATATATATATATATATATATATATATATAGTATATATATATATATATATATATATATATATATATATATATATATGAGGATATTGAAGCCAAATCAAGGTACAATTTATAATTTGTTATTCAGTGTTAAATTCTTGATTTTGGTGCTGCTTTGTGGCTTTGTGATATCTTGGGGTATAATTAAAATGGATATAGGAAAAAGCAAATTTCCATTTAATTGCATGGCAAACAAGGATGGTGACAACTGTAAGAAAATTCTGAGTTGGTGATAACAAGGAGCAATTATTAGACCAAATGCTTTTGAGACCTCAAAACTAAATTTACTTTATCGTCCTTAATAACTGCTGTATGAATTTTACAATGCAGTAAAAATCATAGTACAGAATAATTTCTGTAAGAAAATATGTTTGAAATGGAGAAACCTGAAGATAGCTAATTTTAATATTTTTAAATATTTTTATTGAAATAAGATAGATGATGAATACATATAATACATATTGGTAAAGTAGTTCTAGACAATAATATTTTGTCACTGTGAGATAAAAAAAAATAAAACAACAGAATTTTCAGTTCTTGTCAGTTGATCAGGTATGAAGTACCATTACATATTACAACCATATTATACACTATAATGTATATTTACATCATGCTATAAAATGTGTATTTGAATAATAACACAAATATTTCTTCTTTTTTAAATAGAGTTACAAAATTTATGCGAAATTCATTTAGTCATTCTGTTATACTGATAGAATAAATTTCATCATATAATCGAGTGATTGATCGAACTCAAATTGCCGGCATGTCAGTATCACTTGGTTCTTTCTGGTCTTTTCCAAATCACTGTTAGTGATAGGTCAAAATTGCTGTAAATCTTTTCATTCTCTTTCTCCTAGCCTCTTCGTGTCATCAGCCATATTGATGGTAGACTGTGCTCTTTTCACAGTGCACTACAGGTATGGAGCTATTTTTTTCATTGTACCTTCCTGGGGCCTCGCTCACTTATCTTTATAGAATTCCCTCTCTCTTCTCTGCTTTCAGGTCTCGTAAATTTCCAGACCCCCTGGCCCTTGGACGATTAATTTAATTAGAGGAATACTTTTCAATGATCTTGAAACCAGTTTCCACTTTCGGCAGAAAATCTAGGACTGACTAATATCACGAGGGAGATTACTTATTACCTTGAATTTCGTCTGGGAAGCACACACCCTTGTTTAGCTTAGCCAATCAGGATTAGTTGCTCTAACTGCCAAAATTTTAACACTCCATCGAAGTCAGAATAATCCTCTCTAGTCTGCCTTTAATAAAAACTATTCTGGAAAATATCATTCTATGACACCGAAATTATTTGCTCTGTTTTGTCTCAACACTGTTGACCTTACACTGAACCATTTATTGACATATCTGTTGGACCATTATAGAATGGACTCTAGTTAAAATTCAATTATTGTCCCAAACAGAGCAGATCCCATCCCTCACAGTCAGCAATTTATTGCGAGTGTAGCCGATACATCAAACTGAATGGTTACAAGTCACACTGAATACGGCAGAATGTACTGCGAAATTATCTCTACAAAATTTTGCATTTTACCTACAACATACACGCTAAAGAAACTATGACAAGTGCTGTGTTCCAGAATTATTCTGTAAAATGTTCAGTCAGTTGGTATGGATAATAGCTTACTCAAATTTCTTATAGTGATGGGGCCAGTATGACCATGGGTAAAACTAGACTTGAAATTTAGGGAGAGGTGACTTCTCTTTTGAGACAGAATAGGGAGAAATGAGAACTGAACAAGGAGAAGTGGGAGCAACGAAAGAAATTATATATATATATATATATATATATATATATATATATATATATATATATATATATATATATATATATATATATATATATATATATATATATATATACCCTCTTGCTTGAATCATATATTCTGTTTCTCAGTATGCATATTTGCATTTAACATTTTTTTTTTTATTTCCAAGTAGAAAATTCTGTGATATATTTTTGTTATAAATGTTTGAATATGGATACAAATTATCATATTCACATGCAGTGTACTTGTACTTGAAAGTGTACGTTTTGATGAAGAGATATATACAGTGTATTTTGGCAATATGACTTACAAAGATCTATGAGTAAAATGTATCCTTTGTAATATATTTCAACAGATAGGAGTAAGTAGATTAAGCATTTTGCTATTTGCAAGTGAATAAAAATGCTTATTCAACTAGCACTTAAAGAAGAATGTTTTCCTTTTGCATGTACACTATAAAATAACCGTCGGAAATAGTTATAAACTGGTTTGAAACAACCCCTGTAACCCGTACATGAGAGCAAGTGTCTTCATACTATACTGTTCATCCTTATTTCATTGTTGATAAATTAAACTTTACAATTTATAGACAGCAAAGTCGAAATATGATGCAATAGAAAATTTAGCCTAAAACAGTTAGGTCAGAAACATATGGGACAAAACTATGCTGTGAAATTTAAAAAGCGATGTGAGATCAAGGTAATTTTCTTACCTAACTCATTTTTCTGAAATTCAAAATAAGTCGCAAAGTACATAATATCCAAACAGTACACGATTTAGACAATGATTAAAACCATAAATCTTCAATTGTATCTAAGGATTGTTGTAACACGACAAAATGTGGGTGGTTATATTAATAAAATCTTTTCTTAAAAATAGATGCACTTATATGACATGCATAGCACCATATTTCGTTATATGTACTTGACTGTATGCCGATTCAATTACTTCACTGCTTCATATCATCATCTATCAATAGCTGAAGTATATTTTTCTTGGCAACCATGAAATTAAATATCCGTGTTTTGATGTCAATAAATGGTGTAGTTTGCATGGATGAACACTATGGTATCAACAAATCTGTACGTGTCCTCTCATGTGCAGAACTCATTTCTCTCTAAAATTCAAGTCTAGCTTGACCCTGAGAACAATAAATAAGCCACCGGTAATTCATGCTGGAAATAACATTCTCAGTTATTTCAAACTTGTGCATTAAGTCAATTATGTGCCTGACAAATTAATTATAGGAACAGTTAGACACCATATCATCAACTAAATGTGAAATTCTGATCCTAAAAAATGATATGCAAGGATGGACCTTTGCACGTGTGACATGTAACCATGCACTTATTTACATCCATTGCACAAAGCTAATTCCAATGATCATTTTAAACATTTTTCGTGTCTTTTTAAGAGTGTCAGTTAACAATTATTAATTAGATTGGTTCATGAGTATGTGATATCAGCTTATGCTAGAAAGCTTTAAGTCCTGTGGTGATGGGAGAGTGGCAAGCAGTAGGTTTTGTTACACTGCGAGCTGTATCGGCAGACATGCACACATGCAATCGAAGGCACAGAGTCACTTTTCACTGGATTGAAGCAACACTCAGCAGCCCATTGGGTGACTAAGCAACCCCTTTTAGAATCACTCTGTTCATCTCCGTAGCATGAGGAAAGGGCTAGAAAAGGTGCTCTAAATATTGTCTGATTTACCTTAACTTTGGTCAGCATACTGCAGCTGGTGGGGATCCCACCTTAGTTGTCCAAAAACCTAACAAGAAGACAAAGGCAATGCAACTCACCATTGCTGCCTGGAACGTACACTCGAATGTATAGTACATTAACAGATAGACTAGATATAACAATAGCTCTAATTTGTATAGAACTGGCAAGATTCAACATCCAGAGAGCAGATATGAGTGACACTCGTCTGGCTGAAGAAGGAAAGTAGGAGCTGGGAGCACATTCTTCTAGAATGATCGAAGTAAAGACGAGTGACGTGAAACTGCTGTTATGTTTGCCATCAGTTCAGAGCTAGCTAACTCACAAATCTTACAAAGGGCGTGAATGACAGTTAATGCAAATGAAACTCGCACTGTCCGGAAAAGGACATGCAGTTATCATCAGTGCCTATGCACCCATAAACAATCCAGATGAGATCAAGGACAACTTTATGAAGACCTGGAGTTTTTATTTTTATTTTATCGTAGATGTACCAAAGACAGAGAAACTTAGCATCTTGGGTAACTTCATTGTTAGAGTTGGCACATATAACCAGACATGGCCATGTGTCATTAGCAAAAATGGCTTTGGCAAATACGACAACAACGGACTCCTCCTACTGATGAAATGTGATAAACATGACCTAAACACCAACAGTCTTCTACCTGCTAAATTGCAACAAGACGTCTTGGATGAACCCATGCACCAAGTACGAACGTCATAATGACTGTTTAATAGGCAAGAGTAGAGACTGGCAGGATGTAAATGTGATGAAAGAGCACGGGAAACGCTGAATGCTGGACTGACCTCAGGGTATCTCCTTGCTGACAATATATGTTATAATCCTCCCCGGAATTCTGCTGATATTGCCTTGTGCATCACATAGGTAAATGGTTCCTCCCCGAGAATTAGAGTGGCTTCAAGATAGGTTGAGTGACCACAGAAATAGTGTTTGCAGCAACTCCAGGAGAAATGGCAGGAACAGAACTCTAGCCTTTACGTGAAAGTCGTCGACCAAACAAAAGCCTTCGACACAGTAAGCCATGTAGGCCTTTGGAAGATCATGGTAAAATTTGATTGCCCAGAGAAATTCTTCAAGATGTTCAGCAATTTCATTATGGTGTGCTCGTTCTTGTCTGAACCATTACCAGTCACCAATGGAGTCAGGCAAGTCTCAAGGCACAAGCCCTCTCTTCAGTATGATGTTCTCTGCCATGCTTACTAAAGCCTTCGTGATTGTGAAATTTGGATCAACATCAGATACCGGACTGATGGAAAGCTCTTCAATCTGAGGAGACAACGTATAAAGACGAAATTACAAAAAGTGACATCGTGATCTCTAATTTGCTGACAACTGTTCCATAATGCCAAGTTTGAGTACTGATATGCAACAGAGTATGCACCATTTCTCTTTAGCATATGACAAATTGGGTATCACAATCAGCAAAAAAATAGAGAGGTTATGCACATGGGTTGGCCGAGGAAACTGACAAGGATAAGATGGTGGGACATGGTTCCAGACACCGACGTTGCCGCACGGGAAGACTTTTCAAGCATTCATAATCTACTGATGAAATCACAGTTGAGATGGGCAGGCCACGTCAGCGTGATGTCAGAGGAGCAACTACCTAAGATCTTTTACGGCGAGCTGAGGGATGAAAAGTGGAGTTTGGGTGATCATAAGATACGCTTCAAAGATTCCAAAAGGTCATCCTTTGAACACTTCAAAATTTACCCTGAATCATGGGAAGATCTCGCACAGGATCACTCCACCTGGTCCAGTTTTATTTATACTGTAGTTACATACTTTGAACGGAGGGGAATTACAGAGGCGGTGCAGAATTATGAGCAGCATTAATCTCAGAACTGCAACACTTCCTTTATTGATCAAGCAAGTTTAAGCGAAATCTCTGTTGAAGTGTGCTATAGACAGTTCAGAGCACAAAATGGCATAATCAGCCACTCACATACTCATATAAACCAAACCAGTTAGTGATGTCATGGATATTTTAGAACTCGAAGGACCAACTGATAACAACGAGTGTGAATGATCTTATCAGTACTAAAATAAAGGAAATTATATCAAAGATACATTTACGCTTTTTATGTGTATATTCTCATGAATAAGAATCACAAGAAAATTTCAAAATGTAGAACAAAAGTCCATTTCTTTTCATTTATGCTGTCTTGTCTTTGTGAGGTTCTTCACTAAATGGGTTCCTCTTCTGATCTTTCTTCTTTTTCTTCTTTTTCTTTTTCTTCATTTGAATGAAATTCTTGTTTTGCATCTTCTGCATCTGGGTGTTTCTCATTTTTCATTTTCTTGGGACACTCTGAAGGCCAGTGACCTTTTTCTTGACGTTGATAACAGGTGTCTTTACTTTTGTCACTATATCTGCTTTTTTCCTGTCATTGCTGTTCATTTTATTAATTTTGTGGACATTTGTGTGTGTGTGTGTGTGTGTGTGTGTGTGTGTGTGTGTGTGTGTGTGATTTGTGTTTTTAATACATATTTTGACATGTTTTTACTACAGTGGGGAGTTTAAAAGACCGTGTGGAAAATATAGCGGTGCACCTGACGACACATACTGGGAAAAAACCCATTTAAGTCTGAAGCATGCTGTACAATGCATACTCCTTGAAAATTTGCATTTGCACATGAGAGACCAATCTGAAAAAGAACAAAACGAAACAAAATGGAAAAAAAAAAAAAATAAACGAAGAAAAGACTGATTTTCATTATGAAGTTATGTGATGAAATCTTTAGTCACAGTGCAAATCTAAAGAAACACATCAGTATTCAAACTAGAAGAAAAAGAACATAAGTGTGAAGTATGTGACAAAATGTTTAATCCAAGAATACCTTGCAGATTATTTCCGGCGACAAATCCCGTTTCTACTAGCAGACCAATCGATCATCATACATGAATGGAGTTGTGACTAATGTAGAACACAGCGTGTTTTTCAGTCCTTAAAGTACATACAAACTTCGCTGCAGTATTTAGTATTTTTATTATGATGATAATATAACATGTTCTTTTTTGAACATAGGACATACCATATAGGTTATTGGTGGAAATCTATAATATTCGGATACATTCTCATAATAATTCTCATAATAAGCTCTGGCATCCTTTGCCACATGCACTCTGCACCAATATTTTTCAATACTCAGCCAATAACACACACACACACACACACACACACACATATATATATATATATATATATATATAGAGAGAGAGAGAGAGAGAGAGAGAGAGACTCTTACATAAAATCATTTGATATGAAATTTATTACATTACATGAATAATACTATATGCCTATATGCCACGAACTGCTTGTTGTATTATACTTCGAATTTCATGACCTCTCCCTGTTTATCTTAAAGATTTAGTCTTATAACTCTTATGTTAAAAATCATTACTATTGTTCTTTCAATATTTACAGTACATTCCATCTTATAGTGTATGCATGCAGTTTATTTAAGGATGCTTGTAGGCCATGGGCTGTTTCTGAAAATGTCACTGTTTCATCAGGAAACAATAGAAAGATGCTTGTAGACCATCTGCTGTCTATGAAAATATCACCGTATCACCAGCAAACAATAAAAGATATAAAGACATTTCTTCTAAAATTATACCCGCATCTATATTTGATTGAAATACGATTATCAGAACATTGACATAAAGCGAAAAAAGAAATAGAGAGAGGCTTTCGCATAGAAGACGACCAAGTGAACAATAGAAATAGTCTGAATATGAGTTAAAGTGCTTGCAGAATGATTGCATTAGACTAGATCTTATTACCGCTAACCAGTTACTCCGCATTTTATTGCTATTTGCTATGGACTTGTCCTTTCCACATAATGAAACGCTTTTCGCAAATCAACGAAGACACAGACTAAAGTTTACTTTTGATCGAGAAGTTTTTGAATGTAAAAAATTAAAGGATGGCGTCTACTACACTATTATTCTTGTTAGCCCCAAATTTGGCCACATTAATAATGTATTTAACGGCCCATGATGAGAATCTTTGATTTAAGATGCCATTGTAAAATTTTATTATACAGCTAAGCATTGTTTTCCCTCTATAATTATTTACATCATTTGGATCACCTTTCAAAAATTGGTTTAATAAGTCTCTTTTCTGATTTGAAAGATAAATATGTCGGCTAAATATCATATTAAAATATTTCAGCGTGTGATTTGCTAAAAGTGTAAACGACTGAATATATATTCAGTCAAAACAGTTTCAAGACCCTGTGCTTTGTTATTGTTGAAATGGTTTTAAAGAGCTGATGTAAGTTATTCAATTGTAATTATATTTCCCAGCTATGTAAATAATATCGGTTCACTTTAATACTCAGCAATAGTTTCGTTTTGAATATTTATACTATGCTATTCTTGACTAAAATTAATTTCTGGTAAAGATTGTACGAATTTCCTAAAATGTTCATAAAATCACAAGAATAATTTTTCGAATAGGTTTGGAAGTTTTCGGACATTCAAAAGGATTAAAATTCTCAAGTGGATTTACTTTTGTAAATCATGCAATGTTTACCCATCTGGATCTATAGTAGTGTAATTCACACATTCG
This sequence comes from Megalonaias nervosa, assembly GCA_016617855.1. Classification (NCBI taxonomy): domain Eukaryota; kingdom Metazoa; phylum Mollusca; class Bivalvia; order Unionida; family Unionidae; genus Megalonaias; species Megalonaias nervosa. The sequence goes on from JAECUM010036302.1 coordinate 19,339, forward strand.
TCAGAACTTTCTGTACTCTGTTTTCTTCATTAGGCAATTCACTCTATTTATATTGGAATTGAAGAAATTGTAATTAAGCAAAGCACCAATCAAAGCACTTTCCTTTTCTCTACATTCACCATTAAAACAAGGAGCATTATCTTTCGTACGAACATTAGATTTCCCATCCTAAAAATTGCACATTTAATTTTTTATATTAAAAATGTTGATCTGATTTTTCTAGCAGTAAAGAGAGCCATTGCTTTAACTGTTTCATCCATTTTGCTTTGGTCTACGGGTCCAAACAGTACCAACATTAATACGTTCTTTAAATTCCCTAATGTCTCGCTGTATATCAGCAAGGAACGTTTTCTTTTTAATCAGGATCTCATTTATGTTGTAGTTTTGTTAAAATCATGTAAATCTGCCTAATATCTACAATTTGTAATGAGAAGGACAATGGATTATGATTTGAAAATTCTGTAAATCTATGAACCCTGACGTTTTAATCCAGGATAAATTCTTCCTAGTAGACAAGATAGAACCAACTGTATTTTCTTGATTTGTTGTGAAGCATGTTTACTGATTATTATCTGAACATCATTTACTATGTGCATATCAGTTCTCTTACATAAGTCGAGTTGGTGATTTCCAGAGCTGTTACTGTGTTGGTCATAATTAAGTCGTGGAAGTGGAAGGTCAGTAGAATTTACCTCGTCATGCGACTTGAACCGACAAATAATGGCTGCTGCGTGCAGTTACCTCTATGAGTTTAGTCAAAGAATATTGTATATAATTCGCACCATTGTGAGGAAGTAAACTGACTGGATTTAATTATTATTTTGTCTGATAGAAATATATATTTCATGTGCAATCACATTCTTATTTTTGCACGGGATGTTCGTACTCTAAAAGGGATCGAAAATAATGTTTTTGAGTCTTCTATTTGCTGTTTGAAGCGATCAGAGATTCTACAAAACAAATGAGAATTTAAAGTATAGCATAATTTGTGTGTGTGTATATATATAGTATGTATATATATGGATACAAATGTATGTTTGTGCATATATATATATATATATATATATATATATATATATATATATATATATATATATATATATATATATATATATATATATATATATATATATAGTCAGATAAAGTCAGAATGGTTTTCCAACGCTCCGAGCTAAACAATGTCTCATCAGGGGAATAAACGGCTAAACCGCTTAAATACACAAAACAGAAACTTAAACACAAATTTAGAAACAAATCCCGGACTCCTACATGTTAGAATCACTAGGAGGAATTTACAACAAGAGATATAAAAAAAAGTTTATGCAACAATTGTAAACGACTGGGTTATTGTGTCTCACACTCAGAACCCAACGTGATTTGACCCTACTTTCCAGATTGTGAAAATAGGACGGAAACACGGCGTGACGAACAACTCCCCGTGAATTTTCAATTGTAGTATCTAGTGTCGTTTCTTACTTTTGCGTTTTATGCCAGTCCACTCCTGGTTTGATTCAATCAGAAGCGTCTCAACAGTTTCGCAATCCGATTGAGTGGCGCAGATCTTGCATATCAGAAGAGAGATTGTGTTTTTGGCGAAACATCCTAACATCTGATTGATCATGTAGCTAACTTCTGTTGCAGAACTTCTGGTCGATTTAATCTTGTGCATATGTTGTACCAGATCTGTTATCTTGTCCTTGAGATTTTAAGGTCTACAGTGCGCAACCATAAGAAATTCTTAAAATATACCAGTCTGACGTTCGGATATTTCAATATGGTGCCAATACTTCCGAACGATCTGTTGTAGGATTTGGGCAAGTGATGGAAAGTTACTATGAAGGGGACAAACTTATTGGTTTTCTTGGCATTATATTTCAGGAGGGCTCCTCTATTGAGAGGTCTAGTTTTGTTAATAACATCCTCAACGTAGTTCCTACTGTAGCCTCTATTTCTAAGGTGCCCATTGAAGTTCCAAGTCCCTTTTGAAAGGTACAAAGATTGGAGCCTATGCTTTTGGTATGATTGCATATACCATAAGGAAGATTTATATTCCGTGCTAGGTGTAGCAGCTGGTCGGGAGTTGATACTGGAGAGAAACAGATCAGCGTTTATGGTCTCTTTCAGGAGGATAGATTGAGTATCCAATAAGATACTGGTCCTGTTTGATGACACAGACGTAAATCTAATCGTAGGATAGAAAGTATTGGCAAATTAAAGTGTTGGCTATTAAATTCAAAATTGTTAAACTTGAGAACATGTGTTAAAAGGTTTACCAAACAGAACGTTGGAGGGGAAGGATTGGGTCGACTATCTCATGCGTCCTTGCAGACTGTGATACCTTCGTCGTGTGCGATGTTGATGTATAAGGAACATGCATCCATGCTGACGAAGAAAGTGCTGTTTGGAAGGTTAATTTTGGTTGTTTTGTTGAGGTAGTCCGTGGTATTTTGGATATATGAAGGTAATGTTTTCACGAAAGACCGAAGATGATAATCAACGAATTCAGACATTTTCAGTTTGATTGTTGTTTGCAGAAATGATTGCCCTCTCCGGATTCACTTTTTGTATATTTTAGGGAGTAAATAAACTCTCCGTTTTGGGGTCAACTGGTACGAGGTAAGTTAGTGTTTGCCATCAATTTTTTCTGCGTTATGCATATCTTTTAATGTCTAATACAAATATATGCGTGGTGTGTGTTAGGCTAGTCAGACATATAGCAAATGATGTTTTGCTACTACATGCTATTTCAACTTACTTGACAAACGTGTATTACCTGACAGAAAGAAAAATATATTGCAACGTGGAAAACAATTGAATTATATGCAAATGTCTAATATAAAATTAAAATTAAAGACATACACGATTTATGAAATGGAGAATTAAAGAGGAGTAAAGATAAAGGACACCGAAAAGGTAACAGACTAGACATATCATGGCTTGCACAACTCATAGATACGATATCCAAATTAAAAATGCACAAGATTGAATTATTTGTTCGAAGAAATAAGCTCAAACGAATATCTGTGTATAGTTTTCAAGAGTTTTAATTCTTGACTAAAAATACTTCACTGGATGAAATGACCCGAATATCTCAGTCACCAGCTGGATTAAACACATTAGCAGATTTGCTCGTGGTCAGATACAGAATGTAGGGGTGTGCATTTTCATTCAACAACTCGCGGAAAATATGAATGTCTTCTATGCGAGTTCGACTGGTGTGCATAGGATTTTCAGATAACAAAGAAGCAGCAAGCCATGGCACCCAATCACACGCAGAAAGCACATTGTGGATATTTAACATAGTTTTGTAAACATTAGTATTGGATGTCTGGTAAAACCTATTATTGGATGTTCTCGGATGGCAAACTGTTGTAATAGTGGAATCTTCAAATGATTATAACCAGGAAAAAATGATACTTTGTAACTTATAATTTCAAAAATACATGGTCTTAAGTTTTCCCTGAATGAACAAGCTACTACATCTCCAAGATCTTTGTAGTAATGTTATCCTATTTAATTCGCATAATTGGTCAAAATAGATAGATTGAAAGTCACACTACCTAAAGTTCAAGGTGATAGTTCAAAGTTTTACCTCTAGAATGCAACTTTACAATTTTTCGAAACGTTACTTATTTGAAATTTGTTAGAAATAAAGATTTAAAATCTCAGATGATTCAGTTGTTATTGGTTTGGACTGACGAGATGTCAGCTGACTGTTGAGACATAAGAAATGAATGCTGCAACGTTTGCAATGGTTTGATGTTAGGTTAACAAATGTTTCATTCTATGTTCAAACCGCTGTACAATATAAAGAGACATTTTTATTCTGTAATGAATCTCCTCAACTTGATCCGTCAATATCCGTTTATACATTATCTCACCTAGAATAAACTGACAGAATTTCGTCAGTATGAATCTTTCTTGTGCAAAGTTAAATTAAAACTACTCAAGACGATAAACATATTCCAAGAGAATATTCTAAAGTTATAATTAAAGTAAACTCGACCAAAGTTATCGTTCCACACGAACATAAATATGGAAACTACTAATAAAAACATGGTCAGCTGGGCTGAATTTACGAATAATAATTCTGTCTTTGTGTGTACCTGACGGCTTCAGAGACAAAGATACAAGACTAAACGAGAAGAACGTAGGTATACCATTGCAATTATTATAATGCTTTATCCACTGTCTTACAAACCGTTAAAAGAAAAAATTTTGAACTTCTTTTCTAAAGTAAAATCTACTCGTTTTCAAGCGATATTAAATATTTTTCCTTATTAGAATCATAATGGAAAAATTCATAAATTACTGTGATCTCTAAAGTCTGTTTTTTTTTTCCCTCACACTTTTAGTCTTCAACTATTTTGCTTTGAAAATAGGTAACCTTTCATCGATTTTAAGGCTTACTATGTATAGATTAATCTGGTATTCTCATACCACATTGAAAGATAACATACATTTTAATGAAAAATATATAATGTAACCGAAAGCAGATCATAAATGTGATTTTATTGCAATTCTCTCTCTCTCTCTCTCTCTCTCTCTCTCTCTCTCTCTCTCTCTCTCTATATATATATATATATATATATATATATATATTCTATCCAATGTTTCAGAAATTTGTGTTGGAAACGTTTCCGTATAATTTTCAAATGTAAGTTGTTTTAGTGCGAAACAATATCTGTTGCTTTATTGCCGAATATATTGCATTTTCTTCATTGTACCTGGAGGAGAGGTAGCAACGTATTTCATTTTCAAACACCGGAGCAAATCATTGACCGGAAACGATGGCAGGAAGAAAATTCCATACAATTAGGACAGACATTCAAGAATGAAAAACCAATATGCTAATGAATCCCCTTTGAATCCCCTTTGAGCGTTTCTTTAATCCGTACCTATCAGACAGATCTTTTTCTGAAGCTTGTTCTGTTCAAAATGAAAACACTTGTTTGTTTTTTTTTCAATTATTAGGAGTGCATAACTTCGAATGTTTTATAAACTTTTCGACTGATTTTATCAATGAGCATTATCAAAGAAGTCTCTTTTGAAAGCAACAATAATTTTCATTAATCGGCATGGTGGTCCGTGACTCTCCGAATGTCTAATAAGTGTCTGGAGATATTTGAACTTATCTTGATTCATGGAAGTGCAAGATATTCTTGCATCAATAGTGTGTCCATTGGATGCTGAATTCTCGTTAAAGGGGCAAGCAAGACTATATTGCAATGAGAATAAAACCTAAAATTCTTGCGCACCTATGCTCCACTTACTTGACACCATTGTTTCTTGTTGTTATCGGATGATAAACCAGGCGCACGCAATGTCCAAGTTGACAAATGGAATTCATTTCTTTTAGGTGGAAACGTTTGTTTTATTAATTTTTCTTTCTGATTTTGCCAGGAAATTTGAAATGGTATAATTCTTGGATTTGCTGTGATGAGCTTAGAATAGCTTAAAAATAAACTGAATCTGACATAATACTAAACAATCGATACCAACATTAGTATACTTTTGTGAAATTTGTATTATCGTCTTAACTGGGTTGAGTCTCTAAAATTATAATACCGATTGAAGAAGATATTTTCATTAGAAAGGTGCCAGGAACTTAGCCAAGGACACCATTATATGAATGCTTGGTTATATAGTTTTAGGAAGAAAGAAAGTCTGTAAAAGAAATGTACTATTTTATGCTGACATCAATGTAATTTTTTCTCGAATTTGTTTCCTATTTTTTAAAGTCACGCTTGCAAAACAGAAGGGATTATGACTAATATTCACCTGCTTGTAAATCATAGAAAATCCTATATAAAACCAATCTGGACTCATTGATATTTAAGACTTTGGAGTTTGTTTTAAATCTAATGTGCATCTGTAACGCAATTAAAACAACGAGTCTTCGATTGATTGTTTCATTTGCTTACTAAATTGTAACATATTCATTAAGTGCTTAAATTTTTTGGTTAACTTAGTAAAAGAAATTCTACTATTACAATTATATCAACTGCTGCCACTAATGCTAATCATAATAACATGACCAGCAACGACGAAAAGACTAAGAGTAGTAGTATTAGTAGTAGTAGTAGTTGTTGTTGTTGTTGTTGTTGTTGTTGTTGTTGTTGTTTTCGGTTTAAGGCCATTTCTCAGCGCAAGATACTCTATATATGGCGGCCAGTATATGCTGGTGGGGGAAGAACCCGGGAATATCCCGGTAAGAACCACCGACCCACGGGAACCTAATGTCAACAATCTCACATACCCACATTGGCCGAACCTGAGACTCTAAACCACGCGGGCAGAAGTTCGATGGCAGTGATAGGCAAAGGCTACCGCTTTAGACTGCTCGGATACCCAGGACCTCGCTAGTAGTAGTGCTAGTAATAGTGATAGGAATAGCAGTGGTAGTAGTAGTATCAGAATCAGTAGAAGTAGCAGTATAACTATAATCATCATTAGCACTAGATAATGCTTAATATATAATGCATTTAATTTTTAATAATAATAATAAGCAAAATTGTATTCCCGGTGCAAAGCATAATGCCACAAGTATCATTAACACCAGCAGTTAATGAAACAATTATCATTGCCATACTCTATGATACCTATTCCGCCATACCCCGAGAAGGATCTATAACAGAGGGGAAAACAATACTGAAAAAAAACATTACAAAAGGATGTCATAAAAGCATATGAAGAAAACAATTTCCAGTAGTAGAGTAAGTCGTCTGAGAGCAAAACGGGGTGTTGTGGAGTCCCATGTTAAATAGGGTCAAACAAAGAGCCATGTTTAAATGTATGTTTTTATAATAGTGTAGCATGATTTGACGACCTGCACTAGAACGGAAATACCGTATGATGTATGAGGAGGTGACTTTACCATTGACCTGCCGGTCCATGGCCTGTGAGTTTTGAAGAGGCCAAGTTAAAAGAGACAGACACAGGCCCGTTGAGCCAGTTAACTTTCTGAAGTTATTTTTTTTTTTTTTTTTTTTTTTTGAGAGGGCCAGTTTTTTTCCGCAGCACCAGCTAATTCACCATATGAGCTGACTCAGCTGCACAATGTAAACATTTGTGTTAAGTCGACCCTCTGCATAGGGGAAAAGAAGAAATTAGTTCCAGAGTTAAAAAAAGGGAGAGGCAGAAAACAAAAAACGCCAAAGACAACGTGATATTAACAGAGTTAGAAAATAGGAAGTAGAGAGAAGGCAGACGTTAAATAGCATGAAACAGGCACAATACATAGAAAAGAGACAAATAGAAGGGCAAAAAGAAGAGAACTTCTTTTTGGTGATGAGACTAGAACCAGTTTGGTGATGATGCTAATAATCACGGCAGAACATGAAAAGATGAAGATACACTTGCATGAAATGGAAAGAATTCAAAGAGCAAACAGCTCAAAAGAAATTAAGAATTGGGGACAAACAACGTTTGTTTTCTGCTTCAAAAAGGAAATTGCACTCAGAAAATGGGGACACCCAAATCATCGATACTATCATATCTGGAACCATATAGTTTTCAGTCCCCATTATCCAAAAGTGCACTAAATCGTCAATAGATCAGCTTTAAGTCACTTATGCAGGAATGCAACTCCAAGAAAAAAGAGTCAGTTTCAAGAACTAGCCTCAGTAGCAGTCCAAGAATGCATAGAAGATGATTAAAACATATGTAGGTGTCTTAAAGGAAACCACGATGAAAATAAAATCTATATGTCAAAATAACTGGTTGAGTAAAGTTCCTCGAAGAATGTAAGAAGGACATTGTTAATTCAACTGATAAAGATATTCTTTTAGAGGAGACACCTGTGTCACAGATAGATAATCACTTTAAATCAAGTGCCTTATATGTATACGACAGAAATACAATAGAGTCTTAGAAGGTGCGGTCTGAACAAGTTTACAAGATGTCTGAGGCTTCATAGAATAGACACGTAGGTGCTAACATCTCAGAAAGAAAAGTTCCACGAGTTTCAGCCCACACCTCACAAAAACTACTTAAAACATTCTCATATGCAATGCAAGTTCTGTACAAGCCATAATGTAAAACGAGGTGCTCTGAACAAAGCATGTAACACAGATCGGTAGAGATGGTTGTAAAATCAAAGATAATGAAGGCGTAATAGGAATTATTCTTTACTCAAACGATGTACAAGCCGAGTACCGTGCTGTAAAATGCATCAACAGAAACTGTTGATGAATGTAATGTTGATGCCCTGAGTAGCTATTTGGATGCTTTGATCAATGCTGCCAAAGTTGTCTCCTGGCACTATTGCTAATAAAGGAATTCTGTCAACATGGAAAGAAGCCATCAGTGCACAAAGTGTTAGAGTCTAAGGCAAAAATTGCTCAGGAGCATACAAAAGAGTTGAAAAGTAAAAAAATATAATTCTTCCTCTTCTTGTTCACAGTGTCCAGAGGAACTACTTTTGAAACTAGTTCAAAAATTGTCCCCCAACTCCACCCCGACTCCACTGTAATTCAACTCGATTACAGTACTTTGAACTAACAAGAAATCTGCTCTACACACTGAATGAAGAATCTAATCACTGTTCATACTGTGGTCACTAACTACAGTTGTCCAGACTGAGGTGACTCCACTCAGCCTGTGCTGTATGCATTAATCTCTTTATAAATTGACACCCAACATGATCACCATGTTGTTTAAAACTTCATTGCAAATGCAATGCATTTTCTGACAGAGGGGTAAGCTGTCACATTCAGAAATATCTGTTGGATGTTCTGCCTACTACAAATCACGAAGTTCTCTATTGAATACGGGTCATGAAATGAAGACTTTGGCATCCAGAGAGAAAGACACCAATTTGTGTTCGTGCATGGTAAAAGATCTAGTGATGCTGAAGGAGGAGTTATAAATGCAGGGGCAAGATTGGCAGTGATAATGGTTGAAAGTAAAATCATAGTTGCTAAGAAAATGCACTTTCATTCTGAAAGCCAGGTTCATTCGACGTTGTCAAATGAACAACAAGTGAAATCAATACTGTTGGCAAGTTCACCAAGTAGACTACATCAACAGTGATTGTCTAGACATAATGATTAAAAATGTATCAAGAGTTCCAGAAATATACATGCTGTCTGTGCTATATTACCTGGACTAGTGAGCACGAGAAATCTTACATGTATCTGTAACAGTAAAAGGAAGTGCATTATAACAATGAAGAATATATAAGGCCATAGACTTTCCAAAGACTGAACATGGTGTTGCCTCAGGTCCATGGACATTGTTGAGAAACCAGCAAGAAAGATCAGTGACAAGGTATTGTTGAGGGGCTACAAGGAGCCCTGTGAGAGGAATTTCAATAAAGCATTTGAAAATAAACCACATGAGGCGAACATGGAGGGGTTAAACAGCTACAAGGGGCTGTAAAATGGGACCTGCCAGGCTACACATCCATAGAGTTCCAAGACAACATGAGCTTACTGAAGCTCTGTCTCCTCTCAGCTCATATATAGAACGAAACAGGAAAGATGCAGTAATGAGGAAATAGCTGTAATAGAGGAAAATAATTCAAGACTGAAACAACACTTCGACACAATGATTTAAAAACGCAAAGAAGCCATGTCAGTTCGTGTCAGCTCAGAGGTAGAGAAAGAACAATAAAGAAAATGGGATAGAGGGTATTTCTGGTAATTCAAGAAAAACATAAATCCTGGAAATGATGGCTGAAGAAAGCAAAGTTGTTTCTGAACAGATTCACGAATCAGACTCGCAAGAGATCCATAATTCTGACTTAGAAACATCAGTCAACAAGATCAGCTTGTATATATTAGATTCCCGGTATTAGAAAAAGTGCAGATTTGATTACTCGTCCTTTTGCTCTTGAATGGATTAGTGCAGAAGAGACATTATTTATTTGACGATGTTTACATTCACCTTTTATGTTTACAATGTTGGCAATTAGTTTTAAGTCATTTGGTTCTTGTAAATTATACCTCACATTGATACAAAATTATTTTCCCATGTTCTTCATGTTATTGATACATATATTTAAAAGGGTCTTTGAAATTAAACTGTAATTAAAGACATATGAAGTCATAGTTCTTTAAATCATTATTATATTGTCTTTAAAGGGATGATGAAATGCGTGTGATATATAAAAAGTACATAGTTGATAGGGGCCCCTAGTGGCCGAGTGGTCTAAAGCGCCCACCGTTATGCATCATTGCCACCTCCGTCTGCGTGGGTTCGAGTCTCAGGTTCGGCCAATGTGGGCATGTGAGAAAGCTTGCCAGTAGCTTCTCGTGGGTCGATGGTTCTTTCTGGTGTTTTCTCGAGTTCTTCCTCCACCACTGAAACTGGCCGCTATGTATAGCCTATCTTGTGCTGAAAAATGGCGCTAAACCCTACAACAACAACAACAACAACAACAACAACATAGTTTATAAATATAAATTACATATCTAATTTCACTGATCATAACAAATTGGCGAAATGAAACATATAAATTTTATAATTATGTATCCATGCTCCTATTTTTTTCCAGTCATTTGAAGAAAGACTGGTTGAAGACAGTCCACAGGCATTTGTCCTTGACATGATTTACTGGAATTTAGATCCAGGTCCAAGTGAATCCGTGATTAAAGTAAGTTATTGGATTTATATAGTAGAATCTTTGCATCCCAATGGCCTTAATAATAAGTCATTATAAACAACTGTACAAAAGTTTGATAAAAGAATTGACATGTATGTATGTATGTACGTACGTACGTACGCATGTATGTATGTATGTGCGTGTGTGTATGTATGTATGTATGTGCGTGTGTGTATGTATGTATGTATGTATGTATGTATGTATGTATGTATGTATGTAAATAATATATTTATTTCATCAGACCATATGAATTCATAGGGATGGTATTCGGGTGGAATCTAAAAGGTATATGTGCAGCACCACGGTTCCACTCCACCACCACTGGATCTGGGGTGCTCCGATAAATACCTCTGCGTATTAAAGAGCCAATAACAACGACAGTAAACAGGTGAATGGACCTAAAAAGAAACGCTTGAATTGCTGTTGAAAATTTAATTTAATTAATCGCATTAATTGATACATTTAATATATGCTATATCTTCATAATGAAAAAGAATAAAATAAACTTTATACATGAAGCCTAGAAATTAATCAAATGTATGAGTTTGCATATCGGTGTCAGTCAGATAAAAATCCTACGGTTATTGAGTTTATATATATATATATAGTAAAAGAGTTGTCAGCTAGTTGTGTTGTTTTGTTTTACAATTTACCTTTGAAATCCATGAAGTGAGAACGACCAAGCGGAGCTAGCAGGTTTTTGATAGATGCATATCTGAAGTCAATCCCACCTGGACACTCTATAACCCAAATTAAAACCATCAACCATACATCAAAATAAAGGAAATTGAATGCTCTTTTTCAAATACCTAAGAGAGACAATGTCTTACTTGAATAGCCAGCATAACCGGTAAGGAAAACCTGGGAAATTCTTTTTCTTTACAAATCCAACCTTATGCAAAGGACGAAACTGTTGCGCCAGTTGTGACGTAGCCGTACTTTAGGTCAGTTGTGACGTCATTTGGATGTTATTATACATGAGCAATATGTTAATAAGGCTTCAAACACCACAGCAGTCATGTGATAAACTATGTTCTCAGATTCTAACTTGATGTGTATTGGCGGAAGATATCAAATTGACAGCTTCAAAACATAGATACAACAAGACGTGGGGGAGCATAGCTGAAAGAACATAAAACGGCAATAATATAAGATGGGTCAATACTGCCATTCTATTCATAGAGGATCTCAAGAGGTAATGATTTAATATTGAATTTATGAAACGAGTTGAATAATGTCCGGCTTTTGAGTGCCTTATCGAGCAAAAGCTGTACATTATTCAACGAGCTTCATAAATTTAATATTAAATCATTACTCATTTGAGATTCTGTTATCATACAGTTTTTATTTGAATGGAAATAGGAGTGAAAGAAGTAAAAATAATTTCGTTCAGATTGACACAGACGCTACAACTTTAATTTGTTGCACGTAAAAAATAGTCCCTGGAATTTTTGCGTTGTTCTATAACTATTAAACTTTATTTGTTTAATTCTTACCAATATTAATTCAAAGAACAACTCTCATTCCGAATAAACAGAATCTTTGACTCAACATAATTTTTCAACACAGAGTGATTATGCAAGTTCAGTATGATGTCACAAAGAGCAATGTTTCACAGCGAGAGTGTGCCCTTATCAGTTTCACTTCTAAGAATTCAAATTATTGGATATGTGATGAAATGATTATGGATTCAGATATTCCAGATTTAAAATAATGTATTTGTGACCGGATGGTTGCATTATTCGATTTGAAACAGTAGACAATAGGAGGCATTGATAAATTACATCACATGATAAGACCTATTTTACGGAGTAAATATGCTGTGGTTGGCTAACGTTATTTATGTATAG
>JAECUM010036303.1:0-30697 GCA_016617855.1 Megalonaias nervosa
TGAAGATTCAGACATTCTATCGCTAAAATATTTAATAAATGTCATTAAGAATCTGTTTCTCTGCAATAAGGTTGTTGAAATTAACACGAGCAGCTTGTTCTGTCGCTTTATGGTGTTCTTCTGGTTGGGGATAGAGTTCGCTATATGCAGGTATATCCTCTTATGTCTGTTTATAAGCTTGGTTCTCCGAATTTATCAGTAGAAATATATCAGCTGAGAGCTAGAATATGTAATAAATATCATTACATGTCCTGTTTCTCAGCAATAACGTCGTTGACGTTTATCACGAGCGGCTTATTTTGTCTGTGTTACTATGTGGTTCTGTGCTGGGACAAAAAATGGTGCTTTGGATGGGGGAGTGTCTTCATGCATCCACAACGTCTAAATTGACCAAGTGAAGCTTCTTCGGTCAATATCTAACACCATGTGTTTTTTAAACATCGTAATCAAATTACTGGGATATACATTTGAATGTTGTTACCGACTTCTATTATTTATGCATTTGTTTCCTTAAGTTGTCATGGCATGAATGTAGTAATGTATCATACTCTTATACTGGTGATCACTTTAAAAAATTTGCAAATTTCTGAATACAAAAAAGTAACACTCTACATTATTTGCTTTTCATTCCTGATTACACTGTATCAATTAATAATAATAATAATAATAATAATAATAATAATAATAAGAAGAAGAAGAAGAAGAAGAAGAAGATTGTTTAGTAGCGAGGCAATGGGAGTGAAGTGCATCGCCCAAGGACACACCACGATGGTTGCCCCAGGCGCCGGTCCGATGCTACGACTCGAACCGGTGTTATTGCCCGGTTCGAGTAATTAATAACATAAAATATGAAATTAATGGATGGAATAACAGAAATCTGAGCAGAGATATAGAATAGAACAACACGAGCCACCTTATTTAAAATATAACAATTTAGGCAATTACATGAACAAAATGAATTTGAACATGGCATTGGAAAGATACACTTCTTCTTAGAAATAGAATTACAAAATTTATAAGAAGTGCGTTTAGCCTTTCTGTCATACCGATAAAAGACAAATTTCATCCTAGAATCGAGTGAACGGTCGAACTCATTTTGCTTAGCATGCCTGCATAACCTGGTTGCTTCCGATCCTCTCAAAGTCAACGTTGGTGACAGGTCAGAGTCGCTGTATTCCTCTCTCTCTCTCTCCACTTTCCGGCTCATCAACTTAGGTGTCTGCTCTCTTTTCCCACTGCGTGGTACATATATATGGAGTTATTTTTCCCCATTAAATAAATAACAACGCAACCTAAAGATTTTTCAGGCTTTACCACTTCTGGGATCGAGTAATAATCCCCGCTCTTGTTACGTCAGATATCGTCTTTTCTTAATTTCGCAGACTTAAGGCTACTATGGATCAGTTTCGCATCCTGACCGATGCACAACTCTATTACAATGAAATTAATGTCTTCCCTAGAAGATAGCCGCATTCCTAAATGGAACCCTTACATAACTAGACATCTTAGTAAACAGCACTGCGTCCCTGTGGGTTATAAGTCACTAAATGGGCGATCTCGGTAGCCATGTGCCGATTTCTCGCTTGTAAAAAATCCGCAACTTAATTACACAAATGAATTAACGGACTACACGCCTTGTCCTAACTACATTACTTGCTAACTAGCAACTCCTTTATATAATATTTCCAGATATAGTAAAATCAATTCCTAGCATACATGATACATATCCTATAAGACAGATAAATTCACATATTCATACAGTTTGTATCAGAAGTAATGCATGAAGTCCTTAGATTACATTAGTCAAATAACATTCAAGACGAATGCATGCAAACCATTAACTTTCAGACTCACGGAAAATTGATGTATGAATTTAAAACGAATAAATTCAACAAAAAATTGCAAACTTATACCAATGAATATTATAGGTGATTGAGACCATACCTTTTTTTTTTTCAGAGACTCGCTCCCTTTTCGATGAAGCCGAATGAATCTTTTTCGTATCTTCAACTTTCCATACACCCGTCCCGTGGACAACTTAACGAGAAAAATACCTTTTACTGATTTCTGAGTCAACGTCTTGGCTTCCCACAGAAACTTAGACTGACTATTGTCGCGAAGGAAATTACCTAAAACCTTGAATTTCGTCTGGGAAGCACACCCCCTCGTTAGCTTAGCAAACCAGGATTAACTTACTCTACCCGCCAACAATTTAACACTCCCATCGAAGCTAGAATAATTCTTTCTAGTCCGCCTTTATTAATAACTAGTTTAGAAAAACTCATTTTATGGCACTCATTTCAAGTGGCACAAATTGTCTCTTGATTGTCTCTACTTTGTCGTTTTCCTCATCTTAACCCCAATATAACATATGTATCGGACCGTTAACCCAGCGGGTCCTAATTAACATTCAATCATGCCCCCAAACAAGGAAGGTTAACCATCACAGGTTGGCGATTTATTGCGATATATCTAGTGTCGCTTTATTGTAGTGTAGCATCCTTAAGGAGATGATTAGGGAAGTCTTACCATTTGCAGTGTTTCTGTAAACAGTAGTGAGTTAGTTTGGCGATTTGGTGATTTATTTCATGCTAATTAGCTCGCCCACACACGAGACCATATGTTCCTTTGGACGAGACGGAATGGTTAGTTAGTCATAGTTAAATATGTGCAGTTGGCACAAGATAAACAATAAGCTGAGCTAGATATTAAGCAGATATAGTTCATATGCACTACTGTCACTGTGGTCTGCTACCTTAATATATTATCTAAGATCAGTGCATTGGGGTAAGTATGTAGTACTAGTAGCTAAAAGGAAAAGTATCGAGACGCATAGAGACTTTAAGACTATTTTAAACTTTGTGTCTAAGCAATGATTTGATTGGGTCTGGAGAAGAACATAGTTGATTTTGGCACTTATATAAACAAAGTGCATTTTAAAAGGTTTATTGTAAGTTCATGCATTCTGTCGCGCTCCTTTTGAAAAAGATTCGATTGGCACTCAGCAGTCTATATACATAGATATGTTTACAAGCTTGATTCTGGGATCTGATTGGGACATAGCAGGCTATATGCAGGAATGTACTCTAATTTGTGTTTATAAGCTTGGTTCTGGGCGGGGACATGACCATAAGGTGTGCGAATGGTGTGGTTCTGACCCGGACTACGAACTTATCGAATTAAATGTATCAGTCGGTTCAGAGCTAAAAATGCTTAATAAATGTCAGTAAAAAATCTCAACCATAACGTCTGTTTCTCAACAACAACTTTGTTGAAGTTAGCACGAACTATTTATGTCTCCTTTATGCTTGGTCCTGTGAAAGGACAAACTAGTTCTGGCAGGAATGGATGTTCATACATCTTCACCGAAAACTCTTTCTCAAATTATACTTCTGAGAGAATGTATATAGATCTTTCTGTGAATATTACACATCTTAAGACTTTAAAGTTATTTTAAATTTTGGTACTGAGAAACAACGTCATGTCAAGTTCTGACCCTGGACACGAACTTATCCATATTGATATATCTGAGATAAAATATTGAATAAATGTTATTATATGTCTTTTATCGGTGATATTGTTGCTGAAGTTTATGACGAGCAACTTGTTATGTCTATTTTATTGCTTGGTTATGTGCAATGACAAAGTGTTTTTCTGGTGGGTGTGGAGCTTTATACATCTACAAAGTGTAAATTGATCGGGTTGTCAGCACGAAGACACCCAAACAGCATTTTTGTATCTTTCTTCTGTTGACGTCTATTGGTGATTCTGCGAATATTAGACGTCCATAGACATTTAAGTCTACTTTCAACTTTGGTTCATAGGAAGGACATAATTCGTTCATGGTAGGGACATAATTGGCTTTGGGGAATGGTATAAACTTAAGGCGTCTTAGTACGTGCAGTGTAAATCCAAACATTCTATAACTGTTTTCGTTAAGAATCCCTTCTGATTGGGACATTGGGTGGGTATATCCATGTATATCCTCTAATGTGTGTTTATAAGCTTGGTTCTGGGCGGGGAAATGATTTTTAGGCCTGTGAATTGTGTGCTTCTATCTCGGGACACCAACTTATCCATAGAAATTAATCTGTTCAGAGCTAAAATATGTGATATAAACTTCAGGCATTTTAGTAACTGTAGCATACATTAAGACATTCTATCGCTCCGTGATTTTAAAGGATTCATTCTGATTGGGCAAATGCTTCGCCATATCCAGGTATAAACTCTAATGTCTGTTTATAAGCTTGGTTCTGGGCGGGGGAAATTATTCTAAGCCCTGTGAATTTTGTGGTTCTGCCCCGGGACACCAACATATCCATAGAAATTAATTGGTGATCAGTTAATGTGTAATAAATGTCATTAAAAGTCTTTTACTCAGCAGTAACTTTGTCGAAGTTAGCACAAGCAACTTGTTGTGTCATTCTCAGTGTTTGCTTCTGTACAGGGATAAAATTGTTTGTAACTGAGTGGAGTCGTCATACATCTTCAGTGTGTAAATTGATCAGGATCTAAAATGTGAAGACACCCAAAAGTCTTTCTCAAATCCTGCTTCTGATGGTGTCGTGAGATCAGCCGGTGCCTATTACACGTCTATATACAGGGATATAGTGTCGTTTTGAGCCTGGGCACGAAATTAACCATATAAATATATTAGTTATAATATGGAATCTATGATAAAATCTCATTATAAGTCTATCAGCAAAAATGTTGTTGACATTTAAAGGGAGAAACTTCTTTTGTCTGTTTGAATGCTTGGTTCTGTGCGGAGACAAAGTTGGTTATGTGGGTGGGGAGGTTCATATATTTAAAACATGTAAATTGATCGGGTTCTAAGTAGGAAGAAACTCAAAAGTCTTTATCTAATCCTGGTTCTTATATATATATATATATATATATATATATATATATATATATATATATATATATATATATATATATAGTAGTGCAGCAACCTTATGGAGGCAGAAAGGAAAAATTATCATTTGCAGTATTTATATAAAAAAAATTAATATCATCTTAGTCTGGCGATTTATTTTAAACTATTGAGATTGCCCATACAGGAAACTCATCCGGGACCCAACCTTATCAATTGAATATATCGGTACATAGCTCAAATATTCAATAAATGTAATTAAAGTCTGTTTTTTTTCAGCAGTAATGTTGTTGTAATTTAACAAGATAACCTTATTCTGTCTGGTATAATGCTTGCTTCTGTGCAGGGCCGAAGTTGGTTCTGAGAGTAGGGATAAGGCACTCAAAACTCTTTCTCAGATCATGCTTCTGATGGATTACATAGATCATTATGTGAATATTAGACGCCTATACACGTTTGCGTCTATTTGAAACTTTGGTTCTGAGCAAGGGCATAATTGGTTTGGGGCACTAGTGTAAACTTTATGCGTTTTAACGCGTGCAATATAAATTTAGACATTCATAACGTTGTGTACTCATAAAGGATTCATTCCAATTGGGCAACAATTTGGCGATATCTAGGTATAGTCTCTAGCATCAGTTTATAAGCTTGGTTCTGGGCGGGAACATGACTCTAAGGCGTGTGTATTGTTTAGACCTTCCCAGAATACGAACTTATCCAATGAAATATATCGATTTTGTGCTAAAATATTTAATAAATTTCATTGTAAGTCTATTTCTATGCAACAACGTTGACGTTAGCACAAGGAACTTGTTCTGTCTGGTTTAAGGCTTGATTCTGTGCAGGAACAAAGTTGGTTCTGAGAGGGGATGTTCATACATCTTTATCGTGTATATTGACTGGAATTTAATGGGATGACACCCAGAACTCTGGGGAAATGTATAGATTATTCTGTGAATATTTAACGTCTATAGACGTTTAAGTCTATTGGAAACTTTAAAGACATAATTGGTTCTTTGCATGGACATATCTGACTTTGCCAGTGGTATAAACTTCATGCATTTTAGTACGTGCAGAGTAAATTCAGATATTCTATTGGTCTGTGATCGTAATGATTCATTCTGATTGGGCATATGATTGACTGTATTCAGGTATGATCTCTAAATGTCTGTTTAAAATATTGGTTCTGGCAGGGAATAATGACACTAAGGCGTGTAATTTCTGTGGTTCTGTCCCAGGGCAAGAACTTATCTATAGAAATAAATTGGTTCTGAACTAATATATTTAATAAATGTCATGAAAAGTCGCTTTCTCGGCAATAACGTTACTGCAAGTTTGCACGAGCAGCTTGTTTTGTCGGTTTTAATGTTTTGTTCTGTGCAAGGAAAAATTGGCTACGGGGAAGGTGGCTGGTGTCATAAATGTTAAAAGGGTAAATTGATCGACTTCCAAGGGGAGATACGCTCTGATCTTGGTTATGATAGACGATGAAAGGGATGGAAGACATTTAAGTCTATTTTGGAGGGGCTCCGAGTTGCCGAGTGGTCTAAAGAGCTCGCCTTTACCGATCACTGCCATCTCACCTCTGTCCACGTGGGTTCGTGTCTCAGGCTCGGCCAGCGTAGGTATGTGAGAAAGCTGCCAGTAGCTTCCCGTGGATCGGTGGTTCTTACCGGGATTGTTCTGGTTTCTTCCTGCACCTGTTATACTGGCCTCCATTTAAAGCCTATCATGTGCTGAAAAATGGCGTTAAACCGAAGACAACAAAAACAAAAAGCTATTTTGGACGTTGGTTCTTAGCATAGACATAATTGGTTTCAGGCATGGACTATTTAGTTTTGGGCAGTATGATATACACTTATTGCGTTTAAATAGGTTCAGTTTAAGCTCAAGAATTATATTGCGCTGTTTTTGTCAAACATTCCTTTTAATTTGGCAAAAGGTTGGCTTTATCCAGGTATATCCTCTAATGTTTGTTTATCAGCTTGGTTCTGGGCAGGGACATGACCATAATGCGTGTGAATAGTGTAGTTCTGAGCCAGAACACGAATTTATCCATGGAAATATATTAGTTGAGAGCTAGAATATTTAATACATATTTAAAACGTGAAGTTACAATACATTTCCTCATCAATAACGTTGAAGCTTAGCACGGGCAGGTTGTTTTGTCAGTGCATATATGTGGTTCTGTGCAAAGACAAAGTATGGTTCTGGCAGTGTGTGTGTGTGTGTTGGGGTGGGGGTGACGTGGATCCACAACGTATAAATTGAGCACGTGTAGCTTATCCTGTCAATATCTAACAGCAGGTCTTGTTTAAACATCGTAACCAAATTACGGTGGATATACAATTAGATGCAGTTACGGACAGTTATTATTAATGTATTGGAGTTTTTTTTTCAGTTGTCATGGTATGAATGTAGTAATGTATCTACTCTTGTACTGGTGATCACTAAAATTTTGAAGTTTCTGAATATACAAAATAACACTATATTATTTGCTTTTTATTCCTGATTATCCTCCTTCATCCAACAACAACAACAACAATAATAATAATAATAATAATAATAATACGGTTATTTAGTGCAACTAGCCCAAAGTATCTCGCCCAAATTTCTTTGTAGATGGCAGTCTAAAGATTTAATTGTTTTTCTTTGCTTTATCCCTGTATACTGGGCTATTTAAATCCAATATAGGCTAAGTCCAGACTTTGGACACCCGAGTTTTAATATTTCCCAAATGTCATATTAAGCATGTAGTTTATATTTTCTAACATATTACATACTATATGGAGGGTGAAAGTTTGTGTTCTTTCATTTTTATATAAAGATTACGTGACTTTCATTTGTATGTTCGATTTGTTTTCCTACAGCAACACTAGAAATGGTTAATTGTTGATATCATGCGACTATATGACCTCTGAATTCATTGACATGTAGGTTGGGAGAGTTGTATAGTCATGTGACTCGGAATGCAAATGGCGAGATCCAGGACAAATTTCAGTAACAATGTACTTTCGTCTCGTCTGCCAGCGGATTAAAGACATGCTGGCGATGTTTGAGAAAATAAATCATGTTCCTATCGATTTCATGCAGGTATATCTCGATGAAAAGTCGTTCAAGTTTGCTAAGCCGGCTAGAAAGCGGCTACCCTATAAAAGTTGTCGGTGAATTCCAACTTTTCGATAGGCAGTGGACTCTGACCCTACACCCCAACATAAGTGTCCAGATATCAAAAATGGGGTGGCAAGGGTCAGAGGAAAGTCGGACAAAGGGGTATTGTTACTGAAAGAAAAACAAAATCTTAGACAATAGCTTGAATTTTTGCACTATGCACTATGCACAGTTACCAAACTTTGAGAATGGCTGATCCTTGGGGTAAAGAAAATCCCTATCAATTTTTAGAACAAAAGGTCAAAGGTCAGATCACTATGATTGAAAAACTAAAAATAGTTTTCGCACCACAACAATAGTTATACATTAGAGACCTTGACTAAACTTTGCGGATATCTTGCACTTGAGGTAAATAAGAAGCCAATCGATGTGTCGGTTCAAAGGGAACAAGACAAAGTCTGTGACTGAAAGATTATATTTTAGAGGAAGTTCCTTGACCAAACTTTATGAACGACTTGTACTTCCGTTATGAAGTAACCTATGGATGATGGGATCTTTGGCGTACACTTGTCTCAAATGGCAATATATCAACAATAACGTCAAGAAAAAAAAAAAAAAAAAAAAACTGCAGTACTGCAGGCAATATTCATTTTTTTAAAAGAAAACACCAAAACATTATCATGTAAACGTTCTTTACTTGCAAACAAGGATATAAGGCAACCTAATTTATTTAGTATTACCAACTCATTTTCGTCTGCAAAATAATTTAAGGAATAATGAGAAGGAAATATGATTCAACCTACTATTACCCTAACAAATCTTGTGTCAAACATACGTGAATATAACTGTCTAAGTCAACATTTCTTTGACAGTTTGTCTTTTCTCAGTACTGTAATTGCAATGTGTAAAGCGTACACACAGACTCAGATCTGCCACTGCATAATGTATCAGAAGATCTATGTATTTAATGCCTGTTTATGTCATTTGGCACGGTTGATCTAGCATTTATCATAACGTCCCTTTCCATTTCGCACACTCAGACCGAATTACTTAGTTGTTTTCACTAACGTCAGCGCATCTACATTCTCAGATGCACCAAATCAAATTTTTATAAACCATGATGTTGTTTTAATTCGATTCACACTGTAAACTAAAGGTAGCTTACAAGGGTGGATAGTTGTGCTTCGTTTTGATTCATGTTAATGTGATACGGCATATGAATACATGTTAGCCTCAACATATCCCAGAACGATATCAAAGTGATTTTTCTGCTGACTTGAAATAAAAACAAAAAATATTTAGTTTTCTATTTCTTATACAGGCATTTAATATTGCATTGTTTGTTTGTTTTACATATGGGTGTTCAATCCGTAAATCCTTACATGCAGACTGAAACTGTGTAGGTGTTCTCATTGACGTTTCTGAATTGCACATAATCGAACTTCGATAAATTCACATTCGCCTTGAATTCAATTTGCAACAGATAGCTAAAGATATTTAAAAAGCATGCAGAATGGGGTTTAGCTATGTAAAATTTACAAACCGCATTCGTGTTTTATTCCAAGTCGGAGTGAAGAACCTGCTTGATTAAGACATCTGAATAAAATTTGGCCTGATGGGTTTGACTTATCCCTATGCCATATTAAATTAGTTGTTTCTTTCTGTTGGGTCAGAGCAAAACATGTATGTTATTTTGTGTATTTATTATTCAGATCATTATGTTTCATTGAGTGCACGTCAGACCTATAATATTCCGTTTAATCAATTCATAGGGTACCAGTTTTCATGGATTTCATATTTTTCTGAATTTCGTGCCTACTTAAAACTATTAATTTAAATACCCTTACAAACAATTATTCTTTTTCTTACAAACATTTATCTTTTTCTAAGGACTGAGTGTGCCCTCTTCCGTATTCACTAATTTATGTACTTCAGTCTTGTTTCTAAAACAATAAAAAAAGAGATTCACAAAAATAGATGAATTCAAATGTGAAGACATTCCTAAACTTTAATATAATTGTTCATCTCGTTTGAGGCCACTCTTTGTACAATAAAAATATGACCTTATGTAAGAAGATGACTTCTGAATAAGGTGACCTGACCGAACATCAAAAATGAACAGCATAGTGAAATGTCTCAATCAAAGAGCTCGCTGATCAACTTGGATGAAGCGTATGACAACATGGAAGTACGACAGAAAGGCAGACCTAGGTCTAAGGGCCACCTAAATATAGCAGTTTCAGAGTAAAGATATGTAGCACCTTTCGTAAAAGCTATCCTCAGGAGACATATTTACATCAGGGCAATATATAGTCAATCGTCCTATTCAGCATCAACATTAACAGCATAGTGAATCGCTCTTTTGATCTGCTATATATTAAAGAATATGCATATTATTGAACTTCACCTGTAGATAAACTTAAATAGAGATTAGAAATGGACAGAAGAAAATGGATTCATATTTTTCGAACTCTAATACGTGTTGTGCACATCTGTCCATTACAAAGTGTATTTGACCACTCCGGTGGCCTAGTGGTTAGAGCGTCCGCCTCGGTTGCTGGGGGTCGCGGGTTCGAACCCCGACCGAGTCATACCAAAGACTAATAAAAATGGTACCAGCCGCTGCCTCGCTATGCGCTCAGCATTACGAGGTTAGTGGCAGGACTGGTCGGCCTGGTGTCAGGATAATGTGTCTGGGTGGGATATGATGCTACATGTCTGCGGCATGATGCCTCAGTGGTAGACATCACTATTAACTGCCACACTGCAAACATCGTAGCGATATGACTACTTTTTTTTTCAAGCTACGTTAAAAATCTAAATCACACACACACACACACACACACACACACACACACACACACACTGTGTACCAGATGATCCAAAGCTCTGTCTTGACAATTGTATTATTCATGTTGTGGAGAAGAAAATGTTCGGGTGCTTATTTTCGACTTTATGCAAACTTTTCTTCCACATATTAGATAGTTAACGAAAGGTTTTCATAAAACCTTGGATTTAATAAGGGAACAGATTGGAAGGTCTGGCTCAGGTTAAATAGGTCATTAGGAAGATAAAAACTTTACTATGGCTATATTGTGTACGGACCAGCTTGTAAATTGTACCTGCAGATGTTTGAACCGATACACAATCAAGCATTTAGACTTTCGGTTCATTCAGAACTTCTCCTTCAGAATGCCTTTATGTAATAAAAGATCAGTCTCAGGCGTACAAAACTGACTTTCATATATAAACTTTTCTATCTAAGCTCGTGTATGATGTAGTCTTTCAAATGCACATTCCAAATCTTGTATAGCAAAAAAAGAATTAAGTCTTCCTTTAAGAGTACGCATTCTTCCTGACCTAGACGTAGCACTAATCAGTGTTGCAAATATTGCTAAATTCTGTATTCCTTATCACTACAGTGGTTATCAAAACCTACCAAAATAATATTTGACCTATTGTGAATTCAAAACTTCCTTAACAAATCTACCCAGTGAAACAGAAGTATTTTGAGGCAAACTCGATGAACAAATGGTGCGATCATGTATCACTAAGATAACCTTCAGCTTTGTAAGGGAATGCGGTTTATATCAATATTTGACCATATGTTTTAATCATTTTACACGTGTTACTGTATTCTTTTATATTATACACAATTATTATACAATATTAACATCTTTATATCTTATATTTTATTTTGTTGTACTTTATGTTGACATTTATTTGAAAGGGTTGACCTTGAAGTGTGTGTACAGTTGTTCAGTTTTACATTTTTCGAAGTTTATCTTTCCTTGACACCATATACTCTCTATTGTGCTGAGATGCTAGAAAATATTGCATATATGCATAAATTAGTTTTTAGATATGAAAGTAAGGGTGTGAGCTAGTTTGTCAGAGATTCAATTATCATTCATTTGCATTATAAATACATGTACAAATCACGTATATTTGTTATCTATCTTCCAATTCCACGTGGTTTCATCCTGTTACAGTTAGGAAGGCTGCAGACAAGGTGATCCACTCTCCCCATATATTTTTTTTAATATGTACAGATCTAAGCACAAATGATAAGGAAAAAATAAAAATAAAAATATTAAAGGAATAAAATATATCACATAGAATATTTTTGTCTCATAGTATGCAGATGACATTCGACTCAATCTTGATGGCCTGAAAATTCATGAAATCAACACTCGATGTCATTTATTCGATCTTTTACATTGTCAGGCCTTACTAAAAATATAAAAGAACAGTCTGGATTGGAAGAAGAAAAGGTAATAATATTATATACTACACAGAATACCATTTAGATTTAATTCGTCTAAATGTATGATCCATACATAAAATTTTCCACAGGGCTAAACAATACGGTGAAATTAAACTAAAACAAAATTCAGGAAAATAATAAATTCCCTGGAGTAGTCAAAAAGATCACCTACCCCTTCTATGCAGTAGTCAAAAAGATCATCTACCCTTTTTGGTAAAAGGACGGTTATTAAACGTTTGACATTATCAGAACTTATTGATCTACTAATGAGATTATCAAATCTTCCTCATAGATTATTTCAAGAACTAGATTATATTTTTATACGAGTTTGTTAAGTGTGTGGGGTGAGGACAAGAAACACAATTAAAAGAAATGTAATTATTATAGATTATCATGAGGGTGGCCTTGGAATGGTTGACATAAATTTGTTTGTGAATTCTATTAAGATGACCTGAACAAGAAGAATGGTTACTACTGAGCCGAAATGGCAAAAACATTATGTTCACTCTTCTCCAAAACAAAAACGTTTGGAATAGGTTTTCGTATTTTCTTAAAAGGGTGAATGAATTCCTTCTGAGCACTGGATTCATTAACCATTCTTCCAAAGCTGAGGAATCGAAATCTCTAAATCATGACCTGGATGCCCCGAGATAAATATCATGATATATGTTGACAAAATACAGCATCATACCTGTTGATGAACAATGTACTGGTAATTCCATTGTTCCGTCATATTTGTTGATAGCTCAATGTATGAAAGATATTTGTTGATAATTCTATACGTTAATTATATTTTTTAATAATTTTATACAATAATCGTTTTTGCTGATAGTTCCCGGTATTGATTATATTTCTTGATAGACCCATATATCAATCATATCTGTTTATAAGTTTAGCACATTAATCGTATATGTTGATACGTCCGTGTAGCAATCATATCTGCTGGTAAGTTTCAAGCATTGATCTTATTCACTGGCATAAGAGCTCATTGGTGATTATTTATCGAAATTCTATTTTAATTCATATCCATTTAGCAACATATAATTTTGTTATATCCGTTACTGAATTTTGTTCGCATGAGCAGGGTACCAGATTCGTTCATCGTTAATCTGCATTATCAATAACCATCTCATTCGTGTGATTGTCTTTTTGCTACAACCAATCGCACCCGAATTGGTCTTGTTACACTAAAGAAATTACATTTTGTGTGTCATATGAACACCAGAACTTTCTTCCAAATGAAAGTTCCATCAGCTTTGAATGTAACTAATTTTCATGCTTTTTGTATTCTACACGATTACTGGATACCAGTGAACATTAATACATTAATCTGCACTTCTGTATTTATAAGTGCGGGGTTAATTCAAACGGTGAACATTAATTGATTCATTATTTTCGATGACCTTCAGAACACTGAACTTGACATTTTATCATTCTATTCATGTAACCTTAACAATAATTTTTCTTTTATGTATACAGTAAAATGTTTCTGCAACGAATACTTATCAGATACTGTTTGATATTATTAGCCTATTGTTTGTACAGTTTTCTTCTTATACCTCATGAGATTGTTTCAATGTTTGCAATCCTATACCTTCATTACCCTCCTCAACCACATTACTAAAGTAAGGATTATATTGAATGAAGAGAGGTCTCAAATAAACTTATGCTTGTTGCTGAGTTTTCTATATCTTTTCCTCGGTTTCTATATATTTTCCATAATGACTTCAGCAAATGTTTACAACAATTAAAATAAACGCACACAACACACATTTTAACCTGTGACAACACACATTTTAACCTGTGACAACACACTTGAACTGATGTGTAAAGATAAGCAAGTAAGACAGAATATGCTTACACAGAAATGTACTTTACAAAGAAATATACGTTACTCTATTGATTGATAAGCATGTGAGACAGAATATGCTTGCACAGAAATGTACCTTATAAAGAAATATACGTCAGTATAGTGATTGATAAGCATGTGAGACAATATTCTTACAAAGAAATATACGTTACTCTAGTGATTGATAAGCATGTGAGATAGAATATACTTACACAGAATATATCTTGCTATAGTAATTGATCAGCATATGAGACAGAATATACTTGCACAGAAATGTATTTTATAAAGAAATATACGTTACTTATGTGATTGATAAGCCTGTGAGTCAGAATATGCTTACACAGAATATATCTTGCTATAGTGATTGGTAAGTATGTTTTATTGTTGTTGTTGTTGTTGTTGTTTTAGGGTTTAACGCCATTTTTCAGCACAAGATAGGCTATACATAGCGGCCAGTATAAATGGTGGGGAAGAACCCGAGAAAACCCCGGAAAGAACCACCGTCCCTCGAGAAGCTACTGGCATGCTTTTCCCGCATTGGTCGAACCCGAGATTCGAACCCACGAGGACAGAGGTGAGATGGCAATGATCCGTAACGGTGAGCGCTTTAGACCACTCGGCCACTCATTGACCCGAAAAGTATATGAGACAGAATATGCTATCACAGAAATGTACCTTAGTATATGTATAATAATTGAAAAGCATGTAAGACAGAATATACTTGCACAGAAACGTACCTTACAAAGAAATATACGTTACTCTATTGATTAATATGCATGTGATACAGAATATGCTTACATAGAATATATCTTGCTATAGTGATTGATAAGTATGTGAGACAGAATATGCTTTCACAGAAATGTACCTTAGTACATGTATTATAATTGATAAGCATGTAAGACAGAATATGCTTGCGCAGAAACGTACCTTACTAAAGTTATCGATAAAAGATCCTAGGTTATTGTACGCTTGTACTGACACTGAAAAACTGCAGTTCAGTATTCACTGCTTTACATGCAATACAGAATGCGTAAGTATATGTAAAATGTATCTACAACTTTATTTTTTACATTGAAATGCATGTAAGAAGTTGTGGATATTGAATTTTTACCTGTTATATTTCATCCAGGCAGTTATCCATTCATGAAAAGATTGTTCAGTTTGATGTATTCCATTTAAATTACATTCATGTAGCCAAAATGAATAAAACACGGAATATGCAAGAACGATTAAAGCGATACTTACACAAAGTAAAACATGTTCATCGTTATTTACCCGTGAACTGAAGTTATCTGTTGGCACTTTTATGGGATACCTGTTTACTAGCATCCAATTAGCTAAATCTTTTTGTTTATTGTACTTTTTATTTTTTGAAATCCTTCGTCGTATTTCCTTTGTGTTTTTTGAATAATATCGCTGCACTTCCATAGATTTTAATTGTAATTGCTTTTCTAGAATAGTTTGACAAGTTAATTTCTTACTCCATTTTCCATCTCCCACTGCATTGACTGCATACATTTGGAAGCTGTATTTTGTCCCATGCTTTAAGTTGTCCACAACGTGTATTAATACTGTATTGTCAATACTTACAAACACAGGCAACATGTCACCCTCAGCATTGTACATGATAACATAGCCCTTGATTCTTCCCCCATTATCATCTGCTTCCGTCCATGTCAGAGTCACGTGTTTGCTAGAGATTTTCTCAATAGCAAAGTTTTGGGGCTTTCCTGGCGGACAGGGGTCAAGGGTTACTTCCAGAGGTTCTGACCAAGGTCCTGATCCAACACCATTTAAGGCCTGGATAGAAAACAAATATTTTTTTTACTGGAGTCAAATTATCCAGCTCGCAAAACATTTTGTTTCCAATATAAACTTCCTCATATTCTCCACCTGGTGTTGACATTTTCACTCTATACTTAGTTATAGAGGAACTACCATTTTCAGTTGGACGTTCCCACATCAGGATCACTGATGTACCCACTGGTTTCTTTTTTAATTTAGGGGCTGGACAAATGTTTGGAGCAGAATCTATGACTCGCACAATGCACTGTCTGGTAAGAACCCCAGAATGGCAGCAAGATAACACCATATTGTAAGTCTCTCCATTAATGGGACTTAATCTGGTTTCATGAAATTTGTGTTCATCTCCTTCTCTACCATTACAAAGTAACTTGACATTATCAGTGACTTGGTCTTGAATATAGAAGTTGTTCTGAAAGCCGTCTACTCCTGTCTTTGGGATCATGATACTGGTTCGACACAGAGGGCATTCAAATGATCCCACTTTTCTTTTGTTTTTGATGATGTCCTTGAGACAGTGTGCACAAAAAGTGTGAAAGCATTGCAAGATCTTGGGAGTTTTGAAAGGCTCGAGGCAAATACTACATGACGTTCTGCTTACTGCGCCAGTGTCCTCCATTCCTTGATTACTTGCCACACTTGCGAATGAAATATCACTGCACGAGTACCGTATATGTATATTCCACCTGCTACTTTAAAGCATATCGAATTAAAAGGTAGTTCATATGTTCAAAATAAACTATCTGAATAGTTATCCATTTAAAATTGCCTGATTACAAAGCATTCGATTACATTGTTCTACATGTACAGTATCACTGTAAGTTACTTTATCAGTTGACATGTATATTCCAGCGAAATAGGTTAAATGGCTTTCTTAAAAATACCATATATTTCCATTAATGCTCACTAGCAGATGTCAATGCGGAAGATATGTCATTGATAACGTCCAATGCTCACTTTATCACCCATCAATCTTGTTACAAATCATGCTAACTTTTTCGTAGTCAACACCATTTACGTTGTGTGTATATGCTAAGTTTCGCTTTGTTAGCTACTTCCTGTTGGATGCTCATATACTATGTTTTTTGTACAATGTGCCTTGTAAAGGCTATTACGAAATGTAATCTGAGCAATCATCTCTGAAGGTCTCACATACGTATTTCATAACGTTTTCGTTCAGTAAATAATATCCGAGTTACCATACATCCAACCACCCTTCTGTGTGTCTGTTCAGCTGCCAGTGACACGTTCCATTGACAGATCCAGAAATATGGTCTGGGGGTGACTATGGGTGTAAACAGGAAGGTAATTTGTATGTAGGACTAAACCTCTGGTGAGGGTCTTGAAGGCAAAGCCCACAGAAAGTTCCTACATTTTAACCGTTTACTTGACATCATTTTTGCCATCCAACTGTAAACAAAACTTACTGTAGGAAACGTTCCGCTTGTTTCGCACTTAGTTTTAGTCGGTGGGAGATATGCCGGCTCTGCGTTAACTCCCTTCCCCTCCATCGTTCCACTCCATATCTTTAGAGCTATTTAAACATAAGAAATCACACTCTTTGTACTCGTACTTAATCATTAGACGGTGTGTCACTTGCCTCATTGTGGGTACTCAGTGTCAAGGTCATGGTTCAGTATTTTAAGTCTTCATCACAATTTCATCTCTACTTTGTAACCTTCAAACCATTTTAAATTAAGAAATAAAACCCGGGCCACTTACACGCCATCATTAGAAAATGTATTGTTTAACACACTGGAGGTCCTATCAACAAGGTCAAGGCCAGAGCACAGTATTTTAAGTTTTTCTTCACACATTTCTTTCTGCTTTATAAATTTAAACCTGTTTGAGAATGAAAGGATGAAACTTTTTATATTTATGCGTCATCATTAAAAAGTATGACAAGAACCAAATGGGGAGGGGACGTCTTCATGGTCAGTGTCACAGCTCAGTATTTTCAGTTTTCGCATATGCTTCTATTCCAATATATAACGTTGAAGTTGTTTGAGATTAAATGATCAAAAACTTGGTAAATGTATACATCACCGTTAGAAGGTATGTTGTGTTATACTTTTTGTAAGGTCGTTGTCAGGGGTCATTTTTTTTAATTTTCCTTCCGACTTTCCTTTCAACTCTATTAAGTTAGAGCCGTTTCAGCTCTAGGGATGAAAACTTGGTATACTAATGCATTATCATTAGAAAGTGTCCTGTATGCCATGTATAAGGTTGTATCTTCAATGTCTTGTTTATGGGTCAGTATTATCAGTTTTCTGTTTCACTTTTTTTTTTCATCTCTATAATGGTAGCGACTTTTGAGATTAAGAAATGAAACGTATAGGTATATTGGCAGGTGTGTTGTATAAACATCGAGAGTCATATCATTAATGATATTGCTCAGTATTTTACTATGTTTTACTTTATATTTTCATGCGAGATTATTTAAGGTATAATGTATGTACCAAGGACAAATCATGGGGTTAGAGATAGTTTTTTTCTCCATGTCTGTTTCTGATACAGGTACAAAACTTCTGAATGTAAACAAAGCATATCCTGTGAAAAAGTAGAAAATGTATTATTGGATCTTTAGCACTTTCATGAAAGCTATGCACTATGTTTCTTGTGTGCATAATTTCCAGAGTTTGTTTCCACTGTTGATATTTCTCAGAAAATAAATTTGCTCCATTTGGAAAACTTTGGATTTTACTCTGCATAAAATCGAGGATAAAATAAAAGTTTTGAACGAATGACTGACGTATCAGGACACTCTGCACCATCGCCGCTAAGTAAAAAAGTTTTGAACGAATGACTGACGTATCAGGACACTCTGCACCATCGCCGCTAAGTAAGCGCCTCCACCATATGGCGATTTACTATCCATTCAAAAGGTCAGTGTCACTGTGGCTAATAAATCGATTTTGTACGGAAAGGTCACGGTGACTGATCGAAGCAAAATTGTTTCTGCGCAACAAAATTAGTTCTGCATCACAGACGTGTAGCAAACATTGTGGATGGACTTCAGTAAAGAAAAGAAAGAAGCTGTTGATTTGTGGTCAATACGTCAAAGGTAACAATTGATATAACTGAAATAAGATACGTGAAAGTAAAAGATGAAGGTCACTGTGACTGAAATAAGAAAGGGTACTATCTTTAGTTTTAGACAATACACCTTGTTCGTGGAGCATGAAACTTACAGTACGACGGTTCTGTTTTGACTGTGTGGCCAAAAGGTCAAATGCTAAGGTCATTGTGACTCAAAGGAAAATGTTGCAGAATAACGTTTGTTTTAGTATGTTTCTTGATCACACTGTAAGGATGACTTATATTTTGGGGAATAAACAGACATATATATTCTAGGGTCTAAAGGTCAAAAACAAGAGTCACGGCAAGTCGTCGAAGAATATAATGTTTCCTGCAAAATCACTTTAGTTCAGGAATACAAATCTTTACCAAAGGTCAAGGTCATTGAGGTCCATTAACTATAATCTCCACGTGAATCATACACTACTAGTACATACACAGAGCACTATTAAATAGGGGATGACCATAATGTGCTGTTCCTAATTTTCTTCTTAAATTATTACATTATGAAGCATTTTGTTTGGTGTTTATTTGAATGATGGTGTACAAAATAACTTTGCATATGCCTTTCTCTACTTAATGTATAAAATAGGTTATTGAATTGACTCTGAAAATATTAATGTGAACTTATTGGGTATCCACACTAATAATTTTCATTGCAAATTCATATACATCATGAACCAGCATTCAGAACCAATAGTCACACAACTGTACAAGCCCAAAATCTACACACGGATTTAAAACTCCAAGATTTAAAACCATAAACCATGCTTAGACTATCTCAGTTTCATTGAAATTTTGGCAGGAGCTTTATAATTCTGATATCTAATCTGATGCTGTTACCTGCATAAACTATTGGGGTGCAAAAAGGTCACTCTAATTTCTCTGAGCCAACATAACCTGGTGATAATACAGTATTTTTACTGTTATAATCTTGGAGGTCACCTGCATTTTTAAAAACAAATACTAGGGATAGATTTGTCATCGGGAACAAGATTTCCTTGTAAAAGGTGAGAAACGGGATTTTCTTCAGGCATTGACTTGTTGTGGGAGATGTGCAGTACAATATTTTACTTTAGCCATCTTTCATCTCCTCAGACGAATCCTACTTGGTTGGAAAATTATGGTTGACGTGTCTTGTGCTGTTATCGCTATTATGAGACTGTACAGGTGTATCTAATGTTGTTATCAATATTACATGAATCTTTTATCTAATATTGTTATCAATATTGCAAGAATCTGTACTGATGTGTCTAATGTTGTTATTACATTTCCAAGAGTCTATGCAAGTGCATTTGCTGTTGTTATCAATATTAGGAGAAACTATACAGGTGCATGTAGAGCTATTACTAATGTTACAAGAATCTATACAAGTGTATGATGATGTTATTAATATTTCAAGAATCTCTATATATGTACCTAGTGCTGTTAATAATATCAAGAGAATTGTTATCTTGATTTGGTGGCATAATCTCAATAATTTTAAGAGTTATATTTATACAAAATATTTTGAAAAGCATATATCTTCTTTCTTCTGTGCAAATGTCTCTGGAAACTTCATAAGTTCTTATACATGTTTGCTGCGGAACTTTGTATTTCTTTCTTTGATTGTTTCTCCAACATCTTTCTTTGGCCAACAGGGTCGAATAATGAGCTACAAAAGAATGTTTCTCTTACTGCGGTTAGCATTTAGTTACTATAAAAGAATTATAATTAAAAAATTGACTAAACTGGTCCACGACTTCGCACAAAGGAGCCAACTGAAAATTACCATTCTGAGAAGATCGCCTTTGATTAGGTTAGAAAGCATGGCACGAAGTTTTCACTCTTACTTAATCACGGTCAGTTGTTCATGCATGGTTTATACAAACTTGGAAAGTTCTTGAATTTGAGGGTTTCCCTTGAAAACTCTTTGAATTTGAGAATAATTGGTTTAGTCTTGAAAAGTCTTTGAAATGGCTAAAAAATTTCCCCGAAACTTGCCCAATCTCCTTGAATGTGTCTGAGAGAATAGAAAATATTCAAAATGAATGAAAATATGTTTTTAAATTTAAATTTCTTGTTTAAATATTGCTCAGAATTAATGAAGAAATAAATACAATGGAATAAAATTCGGTGGATTAAATGATGCACCACCCCACAATAACATCAATTATGCAAGACAGACATCGACCCAACTTTGTGGATAGCTTGCACTTAGGGTATGGTGCTTGTTGATTAAAGGCAATATGACAAAGATCAGGTTCGCTGTGACTGAAAGAATAAAAGTTGTTTCTACGTAATAACATTGGTACCATTATACTTAAGGTGTGGACGAGTCCTATTGCCTTTAGCGTCAAAAGTTTACAGGTCATGGACATTATGGCGCAAATAAAAATGGATTTTGCGGAATAAGTTTTGTTTTAAAGCATGTTCACTGACCAAGAACTATGAATAGTTTGCATTTAGGGTAATACAGAAACCTAGAGATCCTGTCGTCTATACATACTTTTGTACGATTTACTTCCCTTTAACCCTTTAGCTCAGCTTGTGCCACCATTATGTCAGAATGAAATGATTTTTGACTGATGGATGAAAATTCACTCTTAACATTGACCTCACAGTCAAGCATCACGACTGTCAATCAGAAATTCAAGTGGCCCACTGACCAATGTAATCATTCTGCTTTGCGTTTACCTGTACGTTTTACTCCACGGTGATACGTGTAGGTCAAGCATTCTTTCAATAACCCAGTCGGTCACCTGTGCAAGTAAAAGAAAATGCATAATATAAGATCATTATATTTCAAATTTTTCAGTTGCTCTATGTACCCCTACCCCCAATGTTTAATTCTTAAACGGAACAGCTACGTTAATTAGTAGATGGAGTACTCTCCTCAGATCTGACAGGTCAGTTGCTTTCTTCTTTCTTAAAAGAAGTGCAGCTAACAATTATTGTGAGAAACTGGGATTTAAATATATGTCATTTTTAAAAAAAAAAAAAAAAAAAAAATTTGTTAATTGCTCTTATCATAAAATATTGTACTTGACCTAAAATATGACAGAAGTCAAATATGAGGAAGAAAGCTCCTGAGTTAAGCTTTCCAAAATATGTTTAGAACATGGTCGAGATTGTATTTATTCTTCTTTAGCGCTTGTTTAAAGCCCCAAAACCGCCGTTACATGCAAAAAGGTCGTGAAGACATCAGTCCTAAACATCGTTGGGTGCCTTTAAAATTTGATAATATCGACGTTTCAGCACAATATGAGCCATGTAATTTCTTGTTCGAAATACGAGACGCGGCCATTTTCACATGCGTACCAACTAATCCGATGTTGATCAGAGACATCCGTAGGTCAATCAATTTCAGTTGAAAGTTGGAGCACAGGATTTGAGAACGTCATAGTTGTAAACAGAATAAGCCAACACCAAGCTATATTCTTCTAGATTACTTTGTTCCAAATATAAATAAATTTTATGCGAAATGAAGGAAAACATTCAGGCATATTGTTTATGATATGTGTACTCAGATCCACTTTAAAAAGCGCGCCTGCTCTATTCCTTCCCTCTCTAATCAATTTATTAGCCATGTGCGAGAGTTGTTATGAGATTAGTCAATAGCGGAATATGTGAAAAGCATGACGCCACTACTTTTGAGCACTTTTGAACGAATTACGAGTGACTTCGGCGCCACCTCTTAATTCTAGACTGAATATTTGAACGTTAAACCTAACATATTGATTATTTAAAAAACTGGTTAATATCAAATAATTTCCTTCCTTCCAAACTTTAGTTAGATTAGTAGAATGGCTGCATTGTTTAATAGTTACTTATTTCGCATGCCCACCACAAGGTAAATCGTATTGTGTTATAATGTTGTTGATCCATCAATCGTGTAGCCAGTTTCTTTCAGGCATCCCATCTCGCGCTGTCCACTATCTACAGTTAGTAAACACTGCGAAGCCAATCATTTTTTAGAGCCAAAATACCTTTGGTCAAGTACACTGTGACGGAAAGAAAAATACTTTTGCACGATTTCTGCACCATCTACAGTTACCAAACTTTGAGGATGAAATGCACTTGTGACAAGGAAGAAATCTGTCAATTTATGGGTCAGCATGGTCAAAGGTTAAGGCTACTATGACTGAAAGAAGTCTGATGGTTTCTGGACAATAACACGAGTTCTCCACCATTATTAAACTTTAGCATGGCCTGTATTTGGTATAAAGATGAGACGTATCGGTCATTGGTCAACGTCATTATAACTAAAAAAAAGAATGATTTATAGACAATAGCTTCAAGAATACACCATCCACAGTTACCAAACTTTGCAATGGTTGCAGTTGGGGTATCAATACTGAAATGAAAAGGTCGATTGTCAAGATAATTGTGAATAAAACTAGTTGTTGCACGGCAACATTAGTTCTACATCACAGACTTTGATCAGACCTTGCGGATAGCATGCACTGTGAATAAATAGGAAGCCTATCAATTTGTGGGTGCAAAAGACAACGGCAAAGCTACTGTTACTGAAAGAAGACTCTTGTTTTATTGATATTTCCTTGACGAAACTTTGTGGATGACATGCAATTAGGATTAAAAAGAAACAATGGATGCTGTAGTCCAAGGGTTGAGGTAAGCCTAAAAGAAAATACTGGTTTCTGCACAGTGGTTTTAGTTCAAGAATGCATACCTTGTCCAAAGGTTGATGTCATTAAGACCTGTTGGTTAAGAACCTCCAAAGTCAGTCATGCTCTATTAGTTCCTGCATGCGGACATATAACGTGCCATTCAGAGTACTCTTCTAGGACTTTGGAGCACAACTTAACTTGTTTTCACTGCTGAATGCGTGTTTTTCCTACACCAATGAGATTCGAAAGTTATATTATATCGTTACTATATTTTGAGAATGACAAACTATAAAAACTCTATATGAAAGAATACATTTTTATGATTAAATTGCATTTCCTCAAAATGTTTAACCGCGAGTAGACTAGTTGCAATTTATACGAACGTCATTATTATAGATATCCAGACTCTCCTATTTTCCAGATATACTATTTTCAAACTTATAATAATTTATACAAGTATATACAATGCCTGGACAGAATGTATGCTCTTTTTTATTAAAAGCTAACAAGGCATATATGCTAAGGAAGGTTTTGTCCATACTCATAGAACAGGAAATCAAACTGATTACCCTCTTACATTGAAACCTCTTTGTTTCCTGTTGCCCCTCCAGCATTTTTAAAAATGTTTTTACCGGCATAGAGTGAGGGAGACCAGTAGGTAACCAACTCTGAAGATTAGGGTTTTTTTCCCACAAGGGATCACCATATTCTCGCCACTCTAGGCGCGAACAAGTGTGTGGCGAGGACTAGAATAATTTTACTTTCCATGCATATAACATCAAGAATCAAAATATACCTGGAATGGTAAAGAACTTATCTGTTTCAGGAATGGGACCCATCAGTTCCCTAAACCGTCGTTATTGTTTTGACTCTATGGACGCACGCTCAAAAAGGAGACGTCATTGTTTTGTGCATACTTATCTCTAATGGTAATATACCTATACGAACATAAAGAAAAATAAACACCAGAACTGCAAGCAGTATCCATTACTTTCTTTACTTGCAGGCAAGAATACAACGCAACCTAATGCTGGGTACAACAGTACACAATAGTGTTATTTATTTTCCGGACAGGATATTCGGGAAGAATTCTAAGCTTACTTTGCACACATGTTATCTGTACAGCGAGAAAGTAATTATTTTGTTCTGTACGAAAAGTGGATAAAATGACATCAAGCTGCAATAATGTAAGGAATACCAAGATGGATATATCTGATACAACCTACTAGTAATCCAGTCAATCGTATGTCCAATTATTTTTTACTGTATCTGTGTAAGTCTGAATATTTCTTTGACAATTTCTTTTCTCCATCTCGATACTGTAATTGTAATGCATTAAGTCAAGTGCAGCCAACGAATGAAAACACAGACTCAGATCTGCCACTGCATAATGTGTCAGAAGATCTTTATATTTATTGCATGCCTATATCATCTGGCATGATTGATGTATCAATGAATCCATATGTTCAGCTTATGTTTCCATATCAAGCACCTAGCCCAGAACTGCTTTGTTGCTTTCACAAACGTACTCGCGTCTAAATTCTCAGATCCACTAGATTCAGTGTTTACAAATCATAATGTTGCTTTGACTCCATTCATAGTGCAAGCCAAATATAGCTTACAAACATGTACCGGTACTATTAAAGCGCACAAATAAATGTTGGTCTAATGGCCTCAACGTATCCATGCGCTTTATCAAACTTATTTTTTCTGCCGACTTGTCAAAAAAAATTGTATTTATTACACACGCACTTAATATTGCATGGCTGATCTGGATTTTCATATGGATGTTCAATCCGTAAATCCATACATCGAAACTGGAACTGTGTAGTATTCTCACTCACGTCTTTGAATCTGCTCATAATCAAACTTGAACAAATTCACATTTGCCTTGAATTAAATTTACAACGTAAAGCTAACGATCTTTAGAAACCGTACAAATGGGACAGATGTAAAATTTACAAAACCGCATTCATGTTTTGTTCCAAGTCTTGGTAAAAGAACTTGCTTATGGCATCTGAATACAGTTTTAAGCACAAGGGGTTCGACGTATCCCTATGTCTTATTAAATTTATTTTTTCTGTTGAACCGATGTCAGACCTATAATATCCCATTTAATAAATTAAGAGAGTACCAGTTTTCTTGGACTGTTTACTTAAAGCAATGAATTTAAGCACAATACAAACAATTATCCGTTTTAAAGACGATATGACTTTAGCACTGGATACCTGGCAACCGCATTGGTTATCATTTAAAGTAATGTGACATATTATGGGCAATATCGTTTTCATAAGATCATGTATACCATGCACGTGAAAATGCTGCGTCTTTTTTTTACTCAATAATGTATGTAACTATTTAGAACTGAGTGATAGGATCTTTACATTGTAAAGTATTTGGTGTTTTATTCTCTGCTCACATTAATGAATGGATAAAGAATTTGAAAGATGAGTCTAAATTTACAACTATCTTGTCTCTGTCACAGAATGACGAAAATATAAATCTTACTTGCAGAGCGTTTCACTCATATTTTTCGGGTACCATCTAATAATTACACCTCACTGTCTTTGAGCTCTAACCATTTATTTATTAAGTCCATTGACTTTATAATGAACGAATCTAACAGTCAATATCGTTATGTTAGCTGCCAAAGTGTGAAATAGGGAACAGGAAGTATGATAGATCAGGTAAGTACCTTGTCAGAACTAAATGGTACGTGCTGATTGCATTGGTACATAATATGTACATAGAAATATTGCTTGGTAACCTGTGCAATATATAATGCTAACGTGGTGCTAGACAACAGAAAATCGTGTATACTGGTTTCAGAAAGACATGTAAAGGTGACGGTTTGCTATTACATACGTTTTATTTCTCTCCGCCTTAAAACCTTCAAATGGCTTTAAGTACTGGTAATAAAAGTAACTTGTTATTCTTTAAGTGTCTTCTTTTTATTGTCCTAGACACATACAAACATATCAGGGTTGGGGCCTTGGTCTTGTCTTTTTATCACATTTGCTAAACACGTTTCATACTATTAGTTAGTAGATCAAGAGTAGGAAGAAATGTCTAAAGTATTCACGTATCCTCCCGTTTGTTTGTACCTCCCTCATATAATTTATAAACGAAAAGCATCAAAAATATAAACATACCACAAACTTTGTCATTTTATTCATTATTTTCAATTTCTAACCTGATTGTCGCCATGTTGCCCCTAATTTTAATCTTGTTTGCGCTCTAAACCGAACGGAATCTGTCGCTGTAAACCGAACGGAATCTGTCGCTGTAAACAAAAAGACAGACTGATCACTGTTCTTTTCCTTTTTCTAGAACAATCCATTTCCTAACATTATATTTTCCTTGATGCTGTACGAAAGTATGGCATAAAGGAAGATGTATAAAACGACCTAACTTTATCTCCAAGTTTTTTGAAAAATAGCAATGTTAGAATCAAAGTCCTCTGAGACGGATATACCTCAGGGCAACATTTTGTTAGTCACCCTATTCAGCATCAAATTAACAGCACTTAATTCGTTCTTGATGCCCTTGAAAAGTTCCTTAAATCAGCACTTATATCATTTATCAGTACTCTAAATTGCCTTCCTTGGTATAAACATAACAAACACCTAAAACAGCAAAAGCAATCTGGATTTGTAAAAAAAAGGTAATAATATTATTTATTACTCAGAATGCCATCTAGACTAAATTCATCTGAATTTGCTTATCTGGGCATAACATATATAATTTACGTGCTAAAAAAATCAAATTCTCGACAACTCATTACTAAGAAATTAATGGTTTATTTCAACATACGAAACACAGATTTTTTTTTATCTCCGAACCAATCAAAGCAGTGAGAGAAATATGATCTCAGGATGTCATTAGTGAAGTATGCTAGCTTGATTCATAACTAGGGCAGCATCGGAAATGGATTGGTTTAGTGAAAGGTATCAATTAAACGCGTTGCTAAAGCGTGTTTGTTTACTCTACTTCCCATTCTCAGAGTAGCTTACAATACCCTAGCTGTAATTGAATTTTTAAAATTTCTATCAATAACTTTGTAGATGAAGAGCGGTCTCGGATCAGTCTTGATAGGTTTAGTAAATTTGGATTATACATTAATTTCCTAGAATTGCATAGGATTTTAAATGCCATACAAATCTACATATGTAAATCAGACGTCAGTGTAGATTCTATTATTCAATGTTCACGTATACACACATATATTTTACTTAGAATAATGGATGAAAAGGGCTGTTAAAGATTTGCTAAACACTCATTTGCAATAGTAAGGAGCCCCCCTTAATTGTGAAATGGAATACATAATTTGACAGTCTAAATGAAAATGGAGTAAACTTTTCTCCTTGCCTCACAAGTTATTCAGATATCCTAGACTTCAACCAATGTTTTACATAGACCTTTTGAGGTGGGAGTGGACCAATTTCTAATAACTTGTGTTCTTTTTGCAAAAGCTGTATAGAAGTTTTATCTCGATTTTTATGTGTGTCCAAAAACCAGGATCAAATTTGACCAGGTTCATATTGTTGATAAAATAAATCTCTCTCTCAAAAGTTTCAGATATACTCATCCTAACTATAATACTTCATCATTAGAAGTCGTGACTCATCCCTAATTGGGGTCGTACCTTCAATGTCAAGGTCATGGCTCAGTATTTTAAGTTTTCATCTAAATATCCCGTCTATCATGTAACCTTCAAGCCATTTGAGATTAAGGAATGAAACGTGGCATGCTTAAATAAGGTCAAGGTCAGAGCTCAGTATTTTAAATTTTCCCTCACACATTTCATTCTGCTTTATAACTTTCAATCCTGTTGAGATTTAGGGATTTGTACAGATCATCATTAGAAAGTGTAACACGAATTAGAGATCTATCTTCGTGGTCAATGTCATAGGTCAGAATTGTTTATTTTCCCACGTACTTTCCATTCCAGTATGCAACGTTGTAGCTGTTTGAGATTAAAGAAGAAACTTGGTACACTTATATATCATCATTAGCAGATGTGTTGTCTCCTACATTCGTGGATCTATTTGTAAGGTCATGGTCACGGGTCAGATTTTGAAGGGAAAAAAAAAATTTTCATCACACTTTCCTTCCGATCTATTACTTTGCAGGCCATTCCTCTTTAGGGGTAAAACTCAGCATAAGTGTGCATTATCATTAGTGAGTCTCTCATATACTGTTGATGGGGTTGTATCTTCAAGGTCTCTTTTATCAGTCAGTATTTTCAGTTTTCAATCACAATTTCATTTCCTCTTTATATTTTAAGAGTCATTTAAGATAAAGAAATGAAACTCCTTAATACATTAATAGGTGTGTTGTATGCCGCATTTGGGATCCTATCTTTAATGACACTGTTCATTATTTTACGTTTATTTTTATACTTTCATACGAGATTATTTAGGTTGTACCGTATATACCCATGTAATTTAAGACATGACATGGGGTTAGAGATACCAAGAAGTTGATGCATACCTTTCTTATGTTAATTTATTCGATCAATAAAATATTCAGTACAGGGTTAAAAGTAGGATAATAAAATAGGATTAGTTACTTCTTCTTCCAGGTAGAAAAAGAAATACAAAGTGTAAATGTTATGAAAAGTTTGTTGTTCATATCATAACCTTCTTCTCATTCCCTGTTATGAGAAGGAAATACTAGAATCTTTAAGAGATGCCTTAGCCCATGATAAGAGAGAGAGAAAGAGAAGAAAGTTCGG
The DNA here is from genome assembly GCA_016617855.1 of Megalonaias nervosa. Taxonomy (NCBI): domain Eukaryota; kingdom Metazoa; phylum Mollusca; class Bivalvia; order Unionida; family Unionidae; genus Megalonaias; species Megalonaias nervosa. The sequence continues at coordinate 29,332 of JAECUM010036303.1, forward strand.
CTCTCTTAAAGATAAGGTGTCACGCATAACGGTGTAGATACGGCTACATCTTGGGGAAAGCTTGGCAGTGCAAGAGATACACGGGATCCTGTAAGAGATAGACAAGTCTCTCTGATTCTGGGACTAACGAACTTTATTGATATAATTAATATAGATAGATATATAATGCTACATTCTAGAGATACAACTTATAAAATCTTTACATTGAAAAATACATAAGATATATGCTGAGTACTTTTCTTCTATCTTACCAACTTCATACGCTTTTGTGATTTCTGTATTTTAGAATATAATACAAATAATTAGATATCAATTGAATTTAAAGAGCATAAAATCCAATAGTTGCGATTAATGCAACAATCATTTTAAAGAAATATATTTTACCAAATTTAAATTAGGATACCGATTTGAAATAGATTACTAAACATTATTCTTTATTACTTAAAGAATATTTGTTCCCAAATTAAATCTTAGCATGAAGTTGGTAGCGAATTCATCTTTTCACCATAATACAAATACAAATGAATATAAATTCTTAAAAACAATTAAATATTCCATTACATTATAATATTAAAATAAAAAGAGAACTCACAAGAATGTTGTAAAACGAAGAAGGTTACAACAGAAATCTGTAACTTTAAAGGTACTTATTCTTTAAGAAATTTACGAACACAAACGATTCTTACCTGTAAGAGATAGACAAGTCTCTCTGATTCTGGGACTAACGAACTGAAGATACAAGCGGCTCGGCGCATTATTTATACTGGTTCAAGACACCCCTGACCATATTTGGTAAAGATTTGGGTACCAAGCGTATCATGCCAGTACCATGCCGGCACCGCGTGTATTTGTCCCAAACCAGAAAGAGGCCCCAGCCTATCCCGATGGAATCGAGTGTGTTCTATATGCCTAATCAGCATTATATTGGTTGAACCCTAGCTTACTAAGTCAGACAGAACGTTAAGAATTTTTGCCACTGAGTGTTATTTGCTGAGTTAGCATACACATGTATAATACAGGAGAGAAGATTTGTACTTGCTTGTAAAGCAGCAATCTTTATCAAAATAGAATATAGTTCTAATAAATTAAGTTAATTTCCATATATTTTAGTGGAAATTACTCCCAATATAATTTAATGAAAAATTAGTCCAATGAAAAATTAGTTTTAGTACAATTTAGAGAGAATTTCAATGTTATTATTTTTACTCAAAAATTTTATCCTAATATAAATATAATTTTCTTTAGCCAATGTATATTTATTGATTTAAAATATGATTATTTTTTCTTTCTTTGCTTAGTTTTAGACCTTTATACCAAAAATGGAGAGAATGGGGAGAATTGTTCGGCTTGTTTATTAACTCTTTTT